>CANJKZ010000078.1:1115000-1247500 GCA_947471745.1 Closterium sp. Naga37s-1 | reverse complement strand
TGCGTTGATACACGTCGCTATGCGTCGTTATGCGTTGATACACGTTGCTATGGGTCGTTATGCGTTAATACGCGTTGCTATGCGTCGATGCGTCGCTATGCATCACTGTGCGTCGCCATGCGTCGCTGTGTGTCGATATAGTAACAAGTGGAGCTGACTGCACTGGAGCCCGCGTGAAGTACATGGGAGGCAAAGTCATGCAGCGACAGCGTGCGGTTGCGAACGTGGGCAGCACAAGGGCGGAAGTGAGCAGGACGTGGGGGACCCACGTGAAGAGGACAAAACATAGGTTTCGTGTCTTGACTGACTTTGGGGGACTTTCACGTGGGACAGGTGGCGGAAGTCCAGAATTGAAGAAATAAGAATGTTACACGTGTGCAATTGCAGTGAGTTGTACAAATTGTAAATAGGAAGGAGGAATGCGGCTCGATGTCAGGACTGGCCACCCGAATCGGCATTCCGAGCCGCATGACCAGAAATGTAAAGTACATTAGCATAAAAATACATTCGTAGGATAGAGAGTAGTTTTGGCTGCTTCTCTTTCTGTTTGTTGTTCCTTGCTTCTCAGCCAGAAACACTAGAACAAGCCCAAGAGCCGTTGAGCTTGTTCCAGATATGCATCGCCATGCGCCGATATTGCTGTGAAGAATGAGGAATGAATGAATTAGGAAACAGGTGGGTACAAGTAGGAAAACCTAGAAGTGTTGTACCCCATATTGTCTACCCCACTACAGCCTACACAGACTATAGCATATAAGTTTGACACACCCCCATAGGCAAAGTGGGGGAGAACAAGAGGTCACAAGACCAGTCAAGCAAAGCAAAGCAAGCTCAGGGTGGATCACAATGTCACCACACAATCCGAGCACAAGAGCAAGGCCAAAAGGCCAGTTCACATGCAAAATCATATATAAAGGTAAACAGGCAAGTGCAGGTATAGAAAGATCACAGTACAAGCAAGGTCAAGAAGTGAGCAAGTGAGGCCAAGTAGGCACAAGACCTAGCATCGTACAGAAGCGCTGATGATCATCAGGCGGAAGTGCCTTGGTAAAGATATCAGCAGTGTTGGCCTCAGAGGCCACGTAAGCAAGGCGCAGCTGACCACGCTGCTGCAGCTCACGAGCAAGGAAGTAGCGAAGAGCAATGTGCTTCTTCTGTGCTCCAGTCTGTACTCCCGACACAAGGCCAGCATGGCCTTGTTGTCTACGTACAGAACTGGAGGAGAACGAGGCGGCTCTCCTAGGTCAGTCAGCAGGTAGGTGAGCCAGCGTAGCTCCTGTGCAGCCATGGCCCCCGCGTAGATCTCAGCCTCACAGCTGGAGCCGAGAACAGAGGACGAGCGGGTAGACCGCCACGAAACAGAACCGGAGCCAAGGCTGAAGGTGTAACCCTGTGAGGACCACTCGACGTCACCCTCCAAGCACTAGCCCCATGCCCGACGTACTGCACAAGTAGCGCAACACCCTCTTCGCTGCAGCCATGTGCTCTGGTCGGTGTCTCCCAGGAGCAACATAGCGTGCCAAGATGCTAAGAGGGTATGCAAGGTCAGGTCGTGTGCAGGTCATCAGGTACATGAGGCAGCCAACAAGCTCTGGGTACGGGCCACTCGGCTCTACGGACTCATCCGAAGGCAGAGCTGAGAGCGAGTGGCGAGTAGACAGAGGAGTGGCCTGAGGCGAGGAGTACGTGAAGTCGAAGCGCTGAAGGACCTGCTGCACCATGTGTGACTGAGTCAGGGTAATGGTGCGCTGTGCTCTGTCCCGGGTGATCTGCAAGCCAAGGTAGCTGCGCAGTTCACCCAGGTCTGTGCACGTGTGTCTCTTCTGCAGCTCGGACTTCACGTGGGCGAGTCCAGCAGTGTCAGCAGTGGCAAAGACCAAGTCGTCGACGTACACGAGGATGTAGAACGGCGGCAGAGAGGTGTCGGTGCGCAGAAACAGCGACGGGTCGGCTGTAGAAGGAGCAAACCCAAGAGCCGCAAGTGTAGTCCTCAGTGTGTCGTGCCACTCACGGGGCGCCTGGCGGAGACCGTAGACTGGCCGCCGGAGGCTCCACTGGGTACCAGGAGGAAACGACCCAGTGAAGCCAGGTGGGCGGCGCAGCCAGATCTCCTCGTGAAGGCTGCCCTGCAGGAAAGCAGTGCTGAAGTCAAGAGAGTGAAGCTCGTAGTCGCGCTGAGCGGCTATGTGTAGCAGCACCCGAAGTGTGGTCATCTTCGGGGTGGGAGAAAAGGTCTGAAAGTAGTCAACTCCCTGCCGCTGACTGAAGCCTCGAGCCACGTAACGCGCCTTGAAGACAGGCGGAGAACCCGGCGGCCGCTTCACCCTGAAAATCCACATGCCACTGACGATGTTCGCCCCAGGAGGGGGAACCTCGTCGACGTAGGTGCCTGTGGACTTCCAGGAAGCCATCTTTGCGTCCATGGCTGACTGCCACTGAGAGGAGTAGGGACCCTCGATCGCCTCAGCGTACGATCGAGGAGTCGGGATGTCTGGTGCATCCGGGTCTCCCTCAGGGGCAATCAGCGTGGACACGAGATGAGGCAAAGCAGCCGCAAAACACTGGAACTCCTTCTGCCTGTCCTCAAGGACGTCCGTGCTAAGAGCACACTCACCCCCGACGGACGGAGGACAGACAGACTCAGACCCAGCAACAAGACTAGTAGCGTAGTCCAGACGACAGCGAGCAGCAAAGTCGACAAGCTCAGCAACTAGGGCCGACGCAGCAGTGGACTCAAAGGAAGGGTCAGTGACAACAGTAGTCAGGAGACGCGTGACAGTAGGACTGGCAGCACGAAGAGAGTCAGACGCCGGGTCAGCAAGAACAGGAAGAGAGGACTCTGGAGGAGACGGCAACGGGACCCGCAGAGGAGCAGTGGAAGGACGCAGTGCCATCTGGTGTGTGCCTGTGACCGCAGGAGGACGCGGACGCGGAGCGCGACGACTAGTGCGAGCAGCACGAACAGGCGACGCAGGATGAGACGCAGGCTCACGACGCTCAGCAAGACCTCCAGTAGGACCAGTGTAGGGAGAGGGAGCAGGTAGGGGAGAGGCGGACTGGACAGGCTGTGGACACTCTAAGGGAGGAGCAGGACCAGTAGAGGGCGGGAGACCAAGAACCTGCTCAAGGAGCGGAACGAAGTACGGCCTAGGCCGCGCAGCGCCTCCAGAACCAGCAGGGACAGCACCAGTACCCCCAGCGGCAGCACCAGCGCCAGCAGCACCTCCAGCTCCAACAGCGCCAACTCCAGCACCCTCAGACGCACCAGCGCCAGCAGAACCACCAGCGCCAGCACCCCCATTAGCTCCAGCTCCAGCAGCTCTAGCAGCCCCAGCAGCACCAACTCCAGCAGGACCAGCAGCTCCAGCACCGCCAGCAGCTCCAGCAGTACCTCCAGCAGGACCAACTCCAGCAGCCCCAGCAGCACCTGTAGTCCCAGCAGCTCCAGTACCGCCAGTACGAGCACCCCCGGGACCAGCAGCGAAAGTAGTACCTCCAGCTCCAGCAGCACGGCTCCAGCGCCGGGCAAACCACTCGCGCAGCTCCTGCGGAGAGAGTAGCTCCCGCCTCGACGAAGCACCACGAGAGGCCACACGAGCAGACCGAGCACCCCCAGGCTCCGCACCCCCAGGCTCAGCACCCCCAGGCTCCGCACCCCCAGGCTCAGCACCCCCAGACTCAGCACCCCCAGGCTCAGCACCCCCAGGCTCCGCACCCCTGGACTCAGCACCCCCAGACCCGGCACCCGCAGGCTCAGCACCTCTAGCAGTACCAGAGTCAACAGCTACATCGACAGGCTCGACTGCGTCTACCTGGGACACACCTGACGGGGAAGGACCCTGAGGGGGGAGGGGGTCTACCGGGGGAGGACCTGGCGCAAGGAAGAGCGGCGGCGGGGGGAGGGGCGCAGTGCGGTAGGGGAAGAGACGGTAGTAAGGCACCGACTCGTCAAAGGTGACGTCCTGGGAGGACAGAACACGGCGCGAGGTGGGGTGGTAAAACTGCCACCCAGGTGCGTCAGGGGGGAAGCCAAGGAACAGCACGGGGGGACAGCTTGTCCGCAGACAAGTCGCGGACAAACGCCCGAGATCCCCAGACCCGAAACGCAGACGCATCGCCAACCTTCCCGGTCCACCGCAAGGTGGGGGAGGTCTCTGGCAAGGAGACCCGGGGCTGAAGGTTGAGCTGATGCGCTGCGTACTGAACCGCAAACGGCCACAGAAAATGGGGGGCAGCCGCATGGATCATGGACGTACGAGCGACGTCCATGACCATGCCAATGCGGCGCTCAGCAATCCCATTTTGCTGTGGAGAGGCCGGAAGCGTGAAGGTCTGGCGGATGCTCTGTACACGACAGAAGGCTCCCAGACGGGCAGAGGAAAACTCCCCGCCTCTGTCAGAGTGCAGACGCAAAACAGGAAAGTCCGAGCCGAAACTCTCTCTGAGCTGGAGACGAGCTGCGCGGATCTAGTCGATCAACACCTCAGTGACGTCACCCTTGCTGCGCAAGGGGAACACCGTGGTGTAACGCGAGTAGTCGTCAACCACCAACAGGAAGTAATGCTCGTGACCCTGGCCACGGACGCGGGCGGGGCCCCATACGTCCATGTGAAGAGTCTGCAGTGGAGCCTCTGTCGGAGGAAACTCGGAGGAGTGAGGGGCGGCGCGCTGTCGCCCCTCGACTCAGGGGACGCAGGTAGGGGCAGGCCCCTGAGGTAGGGGAGGTAGGGACCGGGGGAGACCAGAGACAAGGACACGGGAGGCCATGCCTCGGAGACGAGGCAGGGAGGGGTGACCAAGGCGGTGGTGCCAGAGGAGAGTCTGGTGGGACAGGAGACGACACGAGCAGGGCGCGGACTCAGGACCAGACCTGGACGCTGCAGCAAACACCTGACTCGACGCAGCTACCTGACCAGACTCAGTAACCGGAGGAGACTCAGTAGTCAGTGTGTACAGGCTCGACCCCGGCCGACGGGTAAACGTGGCCAAGTGTCGGCCCGTCCGAGCATATGTGCAGTGGGTCACCCGCTGACTCGCAGGAGTGAACTGGTCAACCCCCTTATCCTGTAGATCAGCTCCACTCACCAAGTTCGTAGAGAACGAGGGAAGGTAGAGACCTGACAGGGTGCCAGAGGGGGCTGCCGGGCACGGTAAGACAGTGGAGAAGCTAGCAAGGACAGGACCCCCAGAGGGGTCCGCCAGGGAGACCGACGTGGTTCCTGAGAGAGCAGACTCACCAGCACCTGGAGCAGCAGACGCACTAGCACCTAGAGCAGCAGTCTCACCAGCACCTAGAGCAGCAGCCTCAATGCCCGGGTCAGGCGGAAGACACAGGTAACAGTCACCCTCATCACTAGTAGACACAGCATACATGGCAGCAAGAATAGCATCATAATCAAGATCAAAGATAGCAACCCCCGCCCGAGACAGCTCTCCCCAGCGAGGGATCTCAGTGGCGTCAGAGAACTGGTGACGCCACGCGTCCGTCAGGCGGCCGAAGCAGCGCTGGGTGGAGTGCGGGCCCCCGCACTGCTCACCAGTGCGGTCGCCGGTACGGAGGACGTAGGTGCAGGGACCAGTACCCCCACCTCGCTGACGCCCAGCGTACCACTCACGAAGCTGCTGGGGGGACGGGGTCTCACGACTGCGCTGCTGCTGCTGGCGCTGACCACCACCGGAGCCACTCCTCTGCGCAAAGCCGCGACCAGCTCCACCGCTGCCTCCGCCGCCTCCGCCACCTCCGCCGCCTCCGCCACCTCCGCCGCCTCCGCTCCCTCCGCCACCGCCGCCGCCTCCTCCGCCTCCACTGCCGCTGCCGACACCTCCACCCCCGCCACCACTCCCACCACCACCCCCACCCCCTCCACTGCCTCCACCACCACCTCCACCGCCCCCGCCAGCCCCTCCAGCGCCCTTGCCCCCCTTGCCCTTGCCGGTGCGGCGTCTCCCGCTAGGGGCAGACGCAGCGCCGACCGACTCGAAACCACCGAGGTTGGCCGCAGCAGCAGAAGCAACAGAGGGCAAGAGGGGGGAGGGGGAACACCCCTCAAAGACGGGGGTGCGAGGGTCACCACGAGAGGCTCCTACAGCGACTATGATCTTCTCTGCTGCTAGGAGGCGCTCCTCGAGGAGGTCAACGGTGAGTGTGGTGGGGCAAACCGAGAGGAAGTGGTCCCTGACTAAGCGAAGGGAGTCAGGGAGCCGGGTGACTATGTAGTAGAGGGTGATGTACATGGGGGGGGGGTTCTTGGCACAGAACTCAGCAGGAAGCGCAGCGCGGTAGCGAGTGTCACTAGTGCGAAGGTGCGTAATGAGGTCAGCGACTGTGGGAAAGGCAGCAAGGTCAGGGAACAGGTACGGCAGCATGAGGCGGCTAAGCGCAGCAGTGGCAGGGGAGGAGTAGCGTGCAACTACAGCGTCGTACAAGGTCTGAGCACTCTTGTACTGGCTAAAGTGCGCACGCTCAGTGGTCGGTAAGTGGCGACGCACAGCAAGACGGGCAGCAGCATCGCGTGTGGCCCACTGTGAGCGAACAGTGCTGTCAGCAGCAGCAGGCGGGGCAGGAGAGGCACCAGAGGTGAGATCGAACAGGGAGAGCCCGTCAGTCCTATCGCACTGTAGGAACAGCTGGAGGTCATCGACCCAGACCTCAAAGTCAACAGCACGACCCTCAGCATCAAAGGTAAGGACACTGGGGGTAGCCATGACTGCAGTGGCCTAGCAGGGAGGGATCTCACCAGTCCGAGTAAGTAGGGCCGGGGCGCGCCGGTAGGAACAGTAGCAGCTCAGCGGCAGGGCGGCTCGGCGGCTCGGCTGCGAGGCGGCTCGGCGGCTCGGTTGCTGGGCGGCTCGGCGGCTCGGCGACTCGGCGGCTCGGCTGTTGGGCGGCTCGGCTGCTGGGCGGCTCGGCAGCTCGGTTGCTCGGCTGCTGGGCGGCTCGGCTGCTGGGTGGACGGCTGCTCAGCTGCTGGGCGGCTCAGCGGTGAAGGGGCCGGTAGAGGCGGCGATGGGGCCACTAGGGGCGGCCACGGGGCCGCTAAGGGCGGCGAGGTGACCGCGAAGGGCGGCGACGGGGCCTCCAGGGGCGGCGACGGGGCCGCTGGGGGCGGCGACGGGGCCGCTGGGGGGGGCGACGGGGCCGCTGGGGGCGGCTACGGGGCCGCGACGGGGCCGCAAGGGGCCTAGAGGGGCGGCGACGAGGCCGCGAAGGGGCCGTAAGGGGCCTAGAGGGGGCGGCGACGGGGCCGGAAGTGGCGGCGACGGGGCCGCGAAGGGGCCGCGAGGGGCCTAGAGGGGCGGCGACGGGGCCGCTAGGAGCGGCGACGGGGCCGTAAAGGGGCCGCGAGAGGCCTAGAGTGGCGGCGACGGGGCCTAGAGCGGCGGCGACGGGGCCGTGAAGGGGCCGCGAGGGGCCTAGAGGGGCGGCGACGGGGTCGCTAAGTATGGCGACGGGGCCGCTAAGGGTGGCGCGAGGGGCCTCTAGGAGGGCGCGACGTGAGGGCGGCCTACGGGGCACGCCTCGGGCGGAAAAAAGATCGAGTTAGGTGGTGGGCCCTGAGAAGCGTTCCCACGAGGGGACCTGCTCTATACCATGTGAAGAATGAGGAATGAATGAATTAGGAAACAGGTGGGTACAAGTAGGAAAACCTAGAAGTGTTGTACCCCATATTGTCTACCCCACTACAGCCTACACAGACTATAGCATATAAGTTTGACAATTGCTTCAATATGCGTCCAAATGCATCGCTAATGCGTCGATATGCGCCGCCATGCGTCGACATGCGTCGATATGCGTCGTTATGCGTTGTTATGCGTCGATACGCGTCGATATGCGTCGATATGCGTCGCCATGCATTGATATGCATCGCTATGCGCCTATGTGTGTCAATTTGCGACAATACGCGTCGATATGCGTCGTTATGCGTCGCAATGCGTTTATGCGGTACGCATCGCTATGCGTCGCACCTGCACGCGCGCGACGGACGAGAGCAGGCGCTGGTAGAGGTAGCGCACGCGCAAGTGGCACCACCCGCGCATCGCCTCCTCCCACAGATTGGCGGCCTGCGTGTGCGCGAACCACACCACCCACACGCACAGCCCCGCCCATCCCGCCACCCACGCCACGCTTAGCAACGCCCTCACCACGCCCAACGGCGCGCACCGCGACGAGTGTCGCCAAGGCCGGAGCATGAGACGTCTGTAGCTTTTATGCGCTTACGAGAGTGTAAGCTGAGACAACACGTGAATGGGTGTGAAGTGGGAGAGCGAAGAAAGACGAGCAGACGGATTGGGGAATACAGGACCTGCGTTTGCTTCAAATAGATTTCAGGAAGTGCCTGAGTGGGTGGGAGGGAGGGAAGGCAATGGTGTTAGAATGTGAACGAATGAATGACTGAACTAGAAAGCAGGTGGGTACATATAGGAAACCTAAAAGTGTTGTACCCTGTAAGAACTACCCCACTACAGCCTAAACAGACTATAGCATATAAGTTTGACACACCCCCATAGGCAAAGTGGGGGAGAACAAGAGGTCACAAGACCAGTCAAGAAAGGCAAAGCAAGCTCAGGGTGGATCACAAAGTCACCACGCAGTCTGAGCACAAGCAAAGGGCCACAAGGCCAGTTCACATGCAGAGTTATATAAAGGAAAAGAAACAATACAGTGAACACAACCTAGCAAGTGTACACATGCAGGTATAAGTATATAGAGTACAGTACAAGCAGAGTCAAGAAGTCAGCAAGTGAGGTACAGTAGGTACAAGGCCTAACACAGTACAGAAACGCTGATGATCACAAGGCTGAAGTGCCTTGGTGAAAACATCAGCAGTGTTGGCCTGAGAGGCCACGTAAGCAAGACGAAGCTGGCCACGCTGCTGCAACTCTCGAGCAAGGAAGTAGCGCAGAGCAATGTGCTTCGTTCTGTGCTCCAGTTTGTGCTCCTGACACAAGGCCAGCATAGCCTTGTTGTCAACGTACAGAACTGGAGGAGAACGAGGAGCCTCTCCCAAGTCGGTCAGCAGGTAGGTGAGCCAGCGTAGCTCCTGTGCAGCCATGGCCCCAGCGTAGATCTCAGCCTCACAACTCGAGCTGAGAACAGAAGAAGAACGGGTAGACCGCCAAGAAACAGAACCGGAGCCAAGACTGAAGGTGTAACCCTGTGACAACCGCTGCGTAGCCAAGTCGTTAACCCAGGAGGCGTCAGCGTGACCAGTGAGGACAACTCGAGCCCGTCCTCCAAGCACGAGCCCCATGCCCGATGTACTGCACAAGTATCGCAACACCCTCTTCGCAGCATCCCAGTGCACCTTTCGGTGCCTGCCGGGAGCCACGTAGCGAGCCAGAAGGCTGAGAGGGTATGCGAGGTCAGGTCGTGTGCAAGTCATCAGGTACATGAGGCAGCCCACAAGCTCTGGATACGGGCCACTCGGCTCTACGGACTCGTCCGAAGGTGGAGCTGAGAGCGAGTGACCGGTAGGCAGAGGAGTGGACTGTGGCGAGGAGTACGTGAAGCCGAAGCACTGAAGGACCTGCTGCACCATGTGCGACTGAGTCAAGGTAATGGTGCGCTGTGCTCTGTCCCGGGTGATCCGCTGTTAGAGACTAAGGACGGAGTCTATGAAGATTAGGAGCCAAAATATCTCAACATCGTTGGGCCTAGTTTCTGAACAGAAAAGTCGAGTTCACAAGAAACGCCGTCGACGGAAATTTCGCGGTTAAAACTTCACCAAACTCAGATATGTTGTAGCTCTACTCCGTGGCTACAATTCCCAAGTTGAATCGTACGGAAAAGTGAAGTGTGTCTTGAGTTATCGATTTCAGCGCACTAGGGGGTATGCTGCCATAGAATCTTAACTCAATCACAAAGTTCACACAAGTTCACACAAGAGAATTGGAGTAGCACTAAACCAGGTGGAAGGGATTAGGAGGACGAGAGGGAAGGTCCCAAGAGAGTCCCCAACCAAGGAAACCCCATGCCATACAATTCCCTTCCCCATAGGCAACCCAACTTTGACCTTTGTCACTATCCCAACCTCCACAATCCACCTCAACCCAACTTGGCCACACTTGCCAACCTGGTTTGGTTTCTCCCAACCATTTGGCAGCAACTACAGTAGAAAAGACGAATTTCCCAACCCCCAAAAGTCTGTACCCCATATTGAGTCAACCCCACAACTTCCCATAGTCACCACAACCAAATATCAAAAGCATACGAACTCCAACGTTCGTAACTTTCTTGTTTGTGCTCCGATTGAAGCGATACTTGGTTCCTCGGAAAGCTCTTGAGCAGAGGAGTCACTTCAGATATCTGCTCAAGCCAAATAACATTCACACACACACTCAGAAAAACCAAACCGCACAAAACACAAATTCTTGTGCACACTCACAACACGCATGCAACGCACGAACATATGATGGGAGGCAGACAGACGTGAATGCGAATGGTAGCATCACTCAACATCCGCAAGCCAAGATAGCTTGTCAGCTCACCCAGGTCTGTGCACGTGTGTCTCTTCTGCAGCTCGGAATTTACGTGGGCGAGTGCCTCAGTGTCAGCAGTAGCAAAGACGAGGTCGTCTACGTACACGAGAACGTAGAATGGCGGCAGAGTGGTGTCAGTGCGTAAGAACAGAGAAGGGTCAGAAGTGGAAGGAGCAAAACCAAGAGCAGCAAGAGTCGTCCTGAGTGTGTCGTGCCACTCACGAGGTGCCTGGCAGAGACCGTAGACTGGCCGCCGGAGGCTCCACTGGGTACCAGCAGGAAAC
Organism: Closterium sp. Naga37s-1; assembly: GCA_947471745.1. NCBI lineage: Eukaryota > Viridiplantae > Streptophyta > Zygnematophyceae > Desmidiales > Closteriaceae > Closterium > Closterium sp. Naga37s-1. The sequence continues at coordinate 1,236,737 of CANJKZ010000078.1, read as the reverse complement.
GACCCAGTGAAGCTTGGTGGGCGGCGCAGCCAGATCTCCTCGTGCAGGCTGCCCTGTAGGAAGGCTGTGCTGAAGTCAAGCGAGTGGAGCTCGTAGTCACGCTGAGCAGCTACGTGCAGCAGTACCCGAAGAGTGGTCATCTTTGGGGTAGGGGAGAAGGTCTGAAAGAAGTCAACTCCCTGTCGCTGACTGAAGCCACGTGCAACGTAACGCGCCTTGAAGACAGGCGGAGAACCCGGCGGCCGCTTCACCCTGAAGATCCACATGCCACTGACGATGTTCGCCCCAGGCGGGGGAACCTCGTCGACGTAGGTGCCTGTGGACTTCCAGGAAGCCATCTCTGCGTCCATGGCTGCCTGCCACTGAGAGGAGTAGGGACCCTCTATCGCCTCTGCGTAAGAGCGCGGGGTCGGGATGTCTGGTGCATCCGGGTCTCGCTCAGGGGCAAGCAGCATGGACACGAGATGAGGTACAGAAGCAGCAAAGCACTCAACCTCCTCCTGTCTGTCCTCAAGAACGTCCGTGCCAAGAGCACACTCACCCCTGACGGACGGAGGACAGACAGACACAGACGCAGACTCAGTAACAAGACTAGCAGCGTAGTCTAGGCGACAGGCTGCAGCAAAGTCAACAAGCTCAGTAACAAGAGCAGACGCAGCAGTGGACTCAAACAAAGGGTCAGTAACAGCAGTGGCCAGAAAGCGCGTGACAGCTGGACTAGCAGCACGTAGGGAGTCAGACGCAGGGTCCGGACCGGCAGGAAGAGAGGACGCAGGAGGGGACGGCAGAGGGACACGCTGTGAAGCAGTGGAAGGACGCAGAGTCATAGAGTGAGTGCCAGGGACAGGAGGAGGACGCGGACGCGAAACACGACCAGCGCGAACAGGACGGACAGGCGACGCAGAACGAGACTCAGGCGACACAGGACGAGACTCAGGCTCACGACGCTCCGTAAGACCTCTAGTCGGTCCAGAGTAAGGTGAAGGACCAGGCAGTGGAGAGGCTGGCTGGAACCGCGACTGGGACTGGACAGGCGGTGGACTCAGTAAAGGAGGAGGAGGACCAGGAGAAGGCGGGGAGCCAAGAACCTGCTGAAGAAGCGGAACGTAGTACGGCCGCGGCCGCACAGCGCCTCCAGAAACAGCAGAGACAGAACCGGTACCCTCAGCCCCAGGGTCTCCAGTCCCAGCAGCACCTCCAGCAGCTCCAGCACCAGCAGCACCTCCAGCAGCTCCAGCACCAGCACCACCTCCAGCAGCTCCAGCACCAGCACCACCTCCAGCAGCTCCAGCACCAGCAGCACCTCCAGCAGCTCCAGCAGCTCCAGCACCAGCAGCACCTCCAGAAGCTCCAGCAGCACCTCCAGCACCAGCAGCACCTCCAGCAGCACCAGCACCAGCAGCACCTCCAGAAGCTCCAGCAGCACCTCCAGCAGCACCAGCACCAGCAACACCCCCAGAAGCCCCAGCAGCACCTCCAGTAGCTCCAGCAGCACCCCGACAGCGCCGAGAGTACCACTCACGAAGCTGCTGTGGAGAGAGAGGCGCCCGCCGCGGCGGGACACCTAGAGCACCTCCAGACGCAGCACGCGCAGGCTCAGCACGCCCAGGCTCAACACCCCCAGGCTCAGCACGCCCAGACTCAGCACCCCCAGACTCAGCACCCCCAGTCCCCGCACCCATAGGCTCAGCACCCCCAGACTCAGCACCTGAGTCGACAGCTACCTCGACCGGCTCGGCAGGGTCTACCTGGGACACACCTGAGGGGGCAGGACCCTGGGGGGGGAGGGGGTCTACCGGGGGAGTACCTGGTGCCAGGAAGAGCGGCGGGGGGGGGAGAGAGGCAGTGCGGTAGGGAAAGAGACGGTAGTACGACACCGACTCGTCAAACATGACGTCCTGAGAGGACAGAACACGACGTGAGGTGGGGTGGTAGAACTGCCACCCGGGTGCGTCAGGAGGGAAGCCAAGGAAGACACAGGGAACGGCACGGGAGGACAGCTTGTCCGCTGTAGTATCGCGGACAAAAGCTCGAGATCCCCAGACACGGAACGCAGACGCATCGCCAACCTTCCCCGTCCACCGCAGAGTAGGTGTGGTCTCCGGCAAGGAGACACGAGGCTGAAGGTTGATCTGATGCGCAGCGTACTGAACCGCGAACGGCCACAGAAAATGGGGAGCAGCCGCATGGATCATGGACGTACGAGCGACGTCCATGACCATGCCAATGCGGCGCTCAGCAATCCCATTTTGCTGCGGGGAGGCCGGAAGCGTGAACGTCTGGCGGATGCCCTCCGAACGACAGAAGGCTCTCAGGAGGTCAGAGGAAAACTCCCCGCCTCTGTCTGAGTGCAGACGCAGAACAGGAAGGTCTGAGCCGAAACTCTCACTGAGCTGGCGATGAGCACCGCGGATCCAGTCGATCAACACCTCAGGGACCTCACCCTTGCTGCGCAAGGGGAAGACTGTGGTGTAACGCGAGTAGTCGTCAACGACCAGGTGGAAGTAGCGCTCGTGACCCTGTCCACGGACATGGGCTAGGCCCCACACGTCCATGTGAAGAGTCTGCAGAGGGGCCTCAGTCGGAGGGAACGAGGAGGAGTGAGGAGCGGCGCGCTGCCGGCCCTCGACACAAGGAACACAGGTGGGGGCAGGCCCCGGAGGAAGGGGAGGGAGGGACCTGGGGAGCCCAGAGACAAGAGCACGGGAGGCCATACCTCGAAGACGAGGCAGGGAGGGGTGACCAAGGCGGTGGTGCCAAAGGAGAGTCTCGTGTGCCAGAGGATGACACGAGCAGGGGGCAGACGCAGGACTAGACCTGGACGCGGCAGCAAACACCTGACTAGACGCAGCTACCTGACCAGACGCAGGGACCGGAGGAGGCGCAGTAGTCAGTGTGTACAGACTCGACCCTGGCCGACGGGTGAACGTGGCCAGGTGGCGGCCCGTCCGAGAGCAAGTGCAGTGGGTCACACGCTGACCTCCAGGGGTGAACTGGTCAACCCACGCGTCCTGGAGGTCAGCTCCACTCACCAAGTTCGTAGAGAACGAGGGGAGGTGGAGTCGCGACAGCAAGCCGGACGGGGCCGCAGGACACGGTAGAACCGTGGAGGAGTGTGCAAGGACTGGGCCCCCGGAGGGGTCAGCAAGGGAGACCGCAACAGGCCGACTGAGTGGCGTGAGCGTGGTGCTGTCTCTAAAGAAAGAGCGCAAAGCACCAGAGTCAAGTGTGAAAGTGTGCAAGGACTCAGTAGGTGCTGTACCAGAGAGAGGAAACGCACCAGCACCTGGAGCAGCAGACGCACCAGCACCTGGAGCAGCAGACGCACTAGCACCTGGAGCAGCAGACGCACTAGCACCTAGAGCAGCAGCCGCAATGCCCGGGTCGGGCGGGACACGCAGGTAACCGTCACCCTCAGCACTATCAGCAATAGCATACATGGCAGCAAGGATAGCATCGAAATCAAGATCAAAGATAGGCACATTCTGCAGAAGCAGATCATGCCAACGAGGGAGCTCAACGGCGTCAGGAAACTGGGCACCCCAAGCGTCAGTCAAGCGACCGAAGCAGCGCTGCGTAGTGTGTGGGAGCCCAGCAGTTGGTGCAGTCTCCTCTCCTCCCGCAGTTGCTTTAGCCGCTGCCGCTGCCTTTGCCGTTGCTGGTGGTTTCCCCTTCCAAGGGATGATGGGCAGCTGCCACAGGTCCTTGATGCAGCTGCTCTTCTCCTCCAAGTTCCACAGCAGCAACTTCCCAAGCTTTGCACGGCAGCTGGTTGGGCCGAAGGTAACTTCAGCCTTGCTCTTCTGCAGCCGGCGCACAGAAAGAAGGTTAGCGGACAAACCTTCAACCAACAGCACATTCCCAAGCCCCACAAGCTCTCCATTGGCTCCCATCACCTTAGCATTCCCAACACCAATCACAGGGAGCAAAGCACCTGAAGCGGCAGCCACAAACTTGATCTTCCCAGGAGGTTTTACCTCATCAAGCAAATCTGCCCGTGGGGTCATATGACTCGTGCAACCTGAATCGATCACCCAGTGAGTGAGGGGGTGCATCACAACCTTCCCAACTGAACCCACATCACCCCCACTCCCTTGCACATCCTCAACCATGAGGAACATCCCAGGGTCGGCTTTACCTTGTGCACCATCACCTTGTGCACCTGATCCTTGCACAGCGCCACCGCGTGCACGTTCACCACTTGGCGGCTTCATGCCTGGAGGGGCCCATCCCTCAGGCCGGCTGAAACACTTGAACCACGGGTGTCCAGCATTCTTGCAGTACCAGCACGCACCCTCCATTCGGGTGCTCCCCCTGCCACCAGAGCTCCCATGCCCCTCATTGTAGTCACCTCGGCCTCTCCCTCTGCCAAAGCCTCTCCCACGGCCTCGGCCTCTCCCTCCCCCTCTTCCTCTGCTGCCTCCTGCAGCTCCATACCCCTCAGCAGTTTTGTTGGCAGCACCACCTCCCGTGTGGCGCCTGCGGAAGTCCTCTTGCAGAATCTGCTGCCGTAGCCACTCAGGCGTCCATTTGTCCTGCTGAACGTTGAGGGTGGGGATGAGGTTGTCCCACGAGTTGTCGAGCACCGAGATGATCTTGGTGCACTGTTGCATCTGCGACACTTCGCTGCCCGCCGCTGCCATCCTCGCATAGGTGTCCTTGATCTTGTCAAGGACCGGTTTCACATCATCTCCCGGTTTCATGGAGAGGGCAGCCAACTCCTTCTCCAACACAATCACCATCGGCAGCGTGTTGGGCTGAATCACGTCGCGTAGCAGCTTCCATGCCTTCGGTCCGGAATCATCCAACTCCACCAAATCCTTGATGTGCTGGAACATGTCGTTGTTGACCGATTGGAGGATGAGGTCGTACAGCACCGCGCTCTTCTCAATCCACCGATCGCGGGCATCTCCTTCCCCCGGCATCTTCTCCTCTCCCATTGCAATTTTCAGTAGCTTGTAGCGCTTGAAGGCGCTCCGCATCCGCCCGCTCCATTCCTCATAGTTGGAGCCATCCAAAGCTTCGATCTTGGATGGTGGCGGTTCACTCCTCTTCTCAGCTACATCTCCACTCCCTTGATTCATCTCCTCTGCTCCCTATCAGAGGTTTCAGCTCCCCCTTTTGCTGGTCACAATGTAGATCCACACAATCTTCACAAGTGTCGGCGCCAACGAACTTTCGGCAGAGTTTCCCCTTAGCGGAAGTCACATCCAACCTCCAGAACTCCACTTAGGCACGCCCACAGGCCATGGTGGGTCTAGGAGGGTCTTCACACTTCAGTAGACTCTCCACAAAGTCCTTAATCAGCTCTGATACCACTTGTTAGAGACTAAGGACGGAGTCTATGAAGATTAGGAGCCAAAATATCTCAACATCGTTGGGCCTAGTTTCTGAACAGAAAAGTCGAGTTCACAAGAAACGCCGTCGACGGAAATTTCGCGGTTAAAACTTCACCAAACTCAGATATGTTGTAGCTCTACTCCGTGGCTACAATTCCCAAGTTGAATCGTACGGAAAGGTGAAGTGTGTCTTGAGTTATCGATTTCAGCGCACTAGGGGGTATGCTGCCATAGAATCTTAACTCAATCACAAAGTTCACACAAGTTCACACAAGAGAATTGGAGTAGCACTAAACCAGGTGGAAGGGATTAGGAGGACGAGAGGGAAGGTCCCAAGAGAGTCCCCAACCAAGGAAACCCCATGCCATACAATTCCCTTCCCCATAGGCAACCCAACTTTGACCTTTGTCACTATCCCAACCTCCACAATCCACCTCAACCCAACTTGGCCACACTTGCCAACCTGGTTTGGTTTCTCCCAACCATTTGGCAGCAACTACAGTAGAAAAGACGAATTTCCCAACCCCCAAAAGTCTGTACCCCATATTGAGTCAACCCCACAACTTCCCATAGTCACCACAACCAAATATCAAAAGCATACGAACTCCAACGTTCGTAACTTTCTTGTTTGTGCTCCGATTGAAGCGATACTTGGTTCCTCGGAAAGCTCTTGAGCAGAGGAGTCACTTCAGATATCTGCTCAAGCCAAATAACATTCACACACACACTCAGAAAAACCAAACCGCACAAAACACAAATTCTTGTGCACACTCACAACACGCATGCAACGCACGAACATATGATGGGAGGCAAACAGACGTGAATGCGAATGGTAGCATCACTCAACATCCGCAAGCCAAGATAGCTTGTCAGCTCACCCAGGTCTGTGCACGTGTGTCTCTTCTGCAGCTCGGAATTTACGTGGGCGAGTGCCTCAGTGTCAGCAGTAGCAAAGACGAGGTCGTCTATGTACACGAGAACGTAGAATGGCGGCAGAGTGGTGTCAGTGCGTAAGAACAGAGAAGGGTCAGAAGTGGAAGGAGCAAAACCAAGAGCAGCAAGAGTCGTCCTGAGTGTGTCGTGCCACTCACGAGGTGCCTGGCAGAGACCGTAGACTGGCCGCCGGAGGCTCCACTGGGTACCAGCAGGAAACGACCCAGTGAAGCTTGGTGGGCGGCACAGCCAGATCTCCTCGTGCAGGCTGCCCTGTAGGAAGGCTGTGCTGAAGTCAAGCGAGTGGAGCTCGTAGTCACGCTGAGCAGCTACGTGCAGCAGTACCCGAAGAGTGGTCATCTTTGGGGTAGGGGAGAAGGTCTGAAAGAAGTCAACTCCCTGTCGCTGACTGAAGCCACGTGCAACGTAACGCGCCTTGAAGACAGGCGGAGAACCCGGCGGCCGCTTCACCCTGAAGATCCACATGCCACTGACGATGTTCGCCCCAGGCGGGGGAACCTCGTCGACGTAGGTGCCTGTGGACTTCCAGGAAGCCATCTCTGCGTCCATGGCTGCCTGCCACTGAGAGGAGTAGGGACCCTCTATCGCCTCTGCGTAAGAGCGCGGGGTCGGGATGTCTGGTGCATCCGGGTCTCGCTCAGGGGCAAGCAGCATGGACACGAGATGAGGTACAGAAGCAGCAAAGCACTCAACCTCCTCCTGTCTGTCCTCAAGAACGTCCGTGCCAAGAGCACACTCACCCCTGACGGACGGAGGACAGACAGACACAGACGCAGACTCAGTAACAAGACTAGCAGCGTAGTCTAGGCGACAGGCTGCAGCAAAGTCAACAAGCTCAGTAACAAGAGCAGACGCAGCAGTGGACTCAAACAAAGGGTCAGTAACAGCAGTGGCCAGAAAGCGCGTGACAGCTGGACTAGCAGCACGTAGGGAGTCAGACGCAGGGTCCGGACCGGCAGGAAGAGAGGACGCAGGAGGGGACGGCAGAGGGACACGCTGTGAAGCAGTGGAAGGACGCAGAGTCATAGAGTGAGTGCCAGGGACAGGAGGAGGACGCGGACACGAAACACGACCAGCGCGAACAGGACGGACAGGCGACGCAGAACGAGACTCAGGCGACACAGGACGAGACTCAGGCTCACGACGCTCCGTAAGACCTCTAGTCGGTCCAGAGTAAGGTGAAGGACCAGGCAGTGGAGAGGCTGGCTGGAACCGCGACTGGGACTGGACAGGCGGTGGACTCAGTAAAGGAGGAGGAGGACCAGGAGAAGGCGGGGAGCCAAGAACCTGCTGAAGAAGCGGAACGTAGTACGGCCGCGGCCGCACAGCGCCTCCAGAAACAGCAGAGACAGAACCGGTACCCTCAGCCCCAGGGTCTCCAGTCCCAGCAGCACCTCCAGCAGCTCCAGCACCAGCAGCACCTCCAGCAGCTCCAGCACCAGCACCACCTCCAGCAGCTCCAGCACCAGCACCACCTCCAGCAGCTCCAGCACCAGCAGCACCTCCAGCAGCTCCAGCAGCTCCAGCACCAGCAGCACCTCCAGAAGCTCCAGCAGCACCTCCAGCACCAGCAGCACCTCCAGCAGCACCAGCACCAGCAGCACCTCCAGAAGCTCCAGCAGCACCTCCAGCAGCACCAGCACCAGCAACACCCCCAGAAGCCCCAGCAGCACCTCCAGTAGCTCCAGCAGCACCCCGACAGCGCCGAGAGTACCACTCACGAAGCTGCTGTGGAGAGAGAGGCTCCCGCCGCGGCGGGACACCTAGAGCACCTCCAGACGCAGCACGCGCAGGCTCAGCACGCCCAGGCTCAACACCCCCAGGCTCAGCACGCCCAGACTCAGCACCCCCAGACTCAGCACCCCCAGTCCCCGCACCCATAGGCTCAGCACCCCCAGACTCAGCACCTGAGTCGACAGCTACCTCGACCGGCTCGGCAGGGTCTACCTGGGACACACCTGAGGGGGCAGGACCCTGGGGGGGGAGGGGGTCTACCGGGGGAGTACCTGGTGCCAGGAAGAGCGTCGGGGGGGGGAGAGAGGCAGTGCGGTAGGGAAAGAGACGGTAGTACGACACCGACTCGTCAAACATGACGTCCTGAGAGGACAGAACACGACGTGAGGTGGGGTGGTAGAACTGCCACCCGGGTGCGTCAGGAGGGAAGCCAAGGAAGACACAGGGAACGGCACGGGAGGACAGCTTGTCCGCTGTAGTATCGCGGACAAAAGCTCGAGATCCCCAGACACGGAACGCAGACGCATCGCCAACCTTCCCCGTCCACCGCAGAGTAGGTGTGGTCTCCGGCAAGGAGACACGAGGCTGAAGGTTGATCTGATGCGCAGCGTACTGAACCGCGAACGGCCACAGAAAATGGGGAGCAGCCGCATGGATCATGGACGTACGAGCGACGTCCATGACCATGCCAATGCGGCGCTCAGCAATCCCATTTTGCTGCGGGGAGGCCGGAAGCGTGAACGTCTGGCGGATGCCCTCCGAACGACAGAAGGCTCTCAGGAGGTCAGAGGAAAACTCCCCGCCTCTGTCTGAGTGCAGACGCAGAACAGGAAGGTCTGAGCCGAAACTCTCACTGAGCTGGCGATGAGCACCGCGGATCCAGTCGATCAACACCTCAGGGACCTCACCCTTGCTGCGCAAGGGGAAGACTGTGGTGTAACGCGAGTAGTCGTCAACGACCAGGTGGAAGTAGCGCTCGTGACCCTGTCCACGGACATGGGCTAGGCCCCACACGTCCATGTGAAGAGTCTGCAGAGGGGCCTCAGTCGGAGGGAACGAGGAGGAGTGAGGAGCGGCGCGCTGCCGGCCCTCGACACAAGGAACACAGGTTGGGGCAGGCCCCGGAGGAAGGGGAGGGAGGGACCTGGGGAGCCCAGAGACAAGAGCACGGGAGGCCATACCTCGAAGACGAGGCAGGGAGGGGTGACCAAGGCGGTGGTGCCAAAGGAGAGTCTCGTGTGCCAGAGGATGACACGAGCAGGGGGCAGACGCAGGACTAGACCTGGACGCGGCAGCAAACACCTGACTAGACGCAGCTACCTGACCAGACGCAGGGACCGGAGGAGGCGCAGTAGTCAGTGTGTACAGACTCGACCCTGGCCGACGGGTGAACGTGGCCAGGTGGCGGCCCGTCCGAGAGCAAGTGCAGTGGGTCACACGCTGACCTCCAGGGGTGAACTGGTCAACCCACGCGTCCTGGAGGTCAGCTCCACTCACCAAGTTCGTAGAGAACGAGGGGAGGTGGAGTCGCGACAGCAAGCCGGACGGGGCCGCAGGACACGGTAGAACCGTGGAGGAGTGTGCAAGGACTGGGCCCCCGGAGGGGTCAGCAAGGGAGACCGCAACAGGCCGACTGAGCGGCGTGAGCGTGGTGCTGTCTCTAAAGAAAGAGCGCAAAGCACCAGAGTCAAGTGTGAAAGTGTGCAAGGACTCAGTAGGTGCTGTACCAGAGAGAGGAAACGCACCAGCACCTGGAGCAGCAGACGCACCAGCACCTGGAGCAGCAGACGCACTAGCACCTGGAGCAGCAGACGCACTAGCACCTAGAGCAGCAGCCGCAATGCCCGGGTCGGGCGGGACACGCAGGTAACAGTCACCCTCAGCACTATCAGCAATAGCATACATGGCAGCAAGGATAGCATCGAAATCAAGATCAAAGATAGGCACATTCTGCAGAAGCAGATCATGCCAACGAGGGAGCTCAACGGCGTCAGGAAACTGGGCACCCCAAGCGTCAGTCAAGCGACCGAAGCAGCGCTGCGTAGTGTGTGGGAGCCCACACACCTCCCCACTACGAGTGCCGAAGCGAAGACCGTAAGTGCAGGGACCAGCACCCCTAGACCTCCCACGCCCAGCGTACCACTCACGAAGCTGCTGAACCGACGGAGTCTCACGGGAGCGCGGCTGCTGCTGACGCTGGCTTCCACCAAAGCCTCCACGCTGCGCGGCTGCACCTCGACCAGCACCACCACCACCGCCACCTCCACCACCGCTGCTGCTGCCTCCTCCACCTCCGCCGCTGCCTCCACCACCTCCACCGCCGCCACTGAAGCCCCCACTCCCGGTACCACCCCCACCGCCACCGCCACCCCCTCCGCCTCCTCCACCTCCTCCACTGTTATAGTCTGCAGTCCACTTAGGGGTCGCGGATGCCCATGAAACCGCCTAAGCAGAATCTGACGTCTTCAAACCGCCTCTGTTCAAAACGCCGTCACGATCAGCTCCGAGAACATACGAGGCTGAAACTTGAACAGCGGTTAGCCTTAGGTGTCTGCTTTCCAACGGTATATTAGTTGCTATTATCAGAGGTGTGTGCACTACGCAGTGAACGAAAACGTAAGCTCGGCTGAAAAAACGTGTATTCTCATTGATGCAAGGAAGAGGTGAGTACAACATTGCCTAGGGGACTCATAAGGGGTTGGGTCATCCTGGGAACTCAGAGAAGGTTGAGTCCTAGGGGAGAAAGGCTAGAGAAGAATGGGAAACGTCCTAGCTAGGTCAGCAAAGCCAACCACACTTGGATGTTCAGAGCTGTACTCAAGGCTACCAATAGTGAGTCAAGCCAACATGAGTCAGCTTGTCTTCCCACTTGCACCCTCTTGCAAGTTGCTTCCAGATAGACCACACTTCTCAAAAGGAGGGTTATAGAGTCCCACTTGACCACCTGTACTTCTTGTCTCATTCTCTGTCCCTGCACCATTGGCATGACAACAATGAAAGGGTGGCAAGGGAAATGCTGCCAACAGTGCACCATGACTACGGAACAGTGAATTTCGGCAGCTGTCACGCAATGCTCAGATGTTGGATCGTTCTGAAACTTGGTGACCACTTGCACAGCGGGGCAAAGGACTGCCAGACCGAATTTCAGACCAATCAGATCTCGGTAGACGAGTCAGCAGCCGAAATGGTGAACTCGGGTGTTACCAAAAAGGAGTAACACACACTTCCGGGATGCCATAAGTCTTGAAACATAAAATGTTGTCATGCCTTGGTAACTGCTTGAAAAACTCTGAAACTTTGAGGGTTTGAAGAATACGTGTTGAACAACCTCCCCACAAAATTCCAGAAGCTGAGCAGGCTTGTAGGCCGAATGGGAGTGCGATGACCGTGCCACTGTAATGTGTTGGCACAACAAACTCCCCCTCATCGTGCTCTCATTCATCCCTTAGCTGCTCCCTGAAGCTGCCTCCCTTAGTTGAAGGACATGCCACACAAGGTGGCGCAGGTCCAATGCTGATGCTCTGCAAGCCGCTTTGTCAAAAAATCTGCAGGTTGCTTGGTAGTGTTGATGTAGTGCAAGGAGACCGTGCCCTTCTTCACCTCCTTCCTCACCCAATGCCATTTGATATGCATGTGCTTGTTCAGCCCATGGAGCACAGCATTGCGAGCCATTGCAATTGCTCCTTGGCTGTCACAAAACACAGGTGTAGGACCCTCTTGCTCCTGCCCCAACTCCTCAAGCAACCTCCTCATCCAAACCACCTCCTTCACCCCATGAAACAACGCCATGTACTCGCTCTCCGTTGATGAGTGAGCTATCTCCCCTTGCTTCTTAGACTTCCAGCTCACTGGACTCCCTCCAACACAGCATACATAGCCACCGTGGGATGTTGCATCACTGATGTCACTTGCCCAGGTAGCATCGGTGAAGCACGAGAGGTACAAGTGTCCACGCCTTGCAGGTGCACCGGTCTTCGTGCTCACCTCCTCCACTCCCTTTTGCTTCAGCTGCCCATGCACTGAATATTGCAGCCCCACCCTTGAGGTTGCCATGCAGTACCTCACCAGCCTCTCTGCTGCATCAAGGTGCTCTTGAAGGGGCCTAGACACCACACGAGCCAGCTGCGAAACCGCGAATGAAATATCGGGGCGAGTGTTGACCGAAGCATACATCAAGCTCCCCACCATTGACTGGAACCGACGCTGCAACTCGGGCTCCAACACCTCACCCTCCTCTTCATCAAGGTGTAGCTGAAATCCTGAGGGTAGTGGAGTCTTTACACTCCTCCCTTCCTCCAGCCCATACCTCTCCCCCATGGCTGCAAGGTACTTGTGTTGGTGAAGCCTCAACCATCCCTTCACCTCGTCCCGCTCCACGTGAAGACCAAGGTAATACCCCACTGGTCCAAGGGCCTTGCATTGAAAGGTCTCCTTCAGCTTCCCTTGCACCTCCTTGATCCTCTCCAGGGATGGAGAGAAGAGGAGAATGTCATCGACGTAGACAAGGAGAAACACTTTCTCCTCATCCCCCTCGGTTATGAAGAGACTCTCGTCGCACCCGCTAACTTTGAAGCCAAGAGCCTCCAACGCCTCCACCAGCCTTGCATACCAGCACCTTGGAGCTTGTTTGAGGCCATAGATGGCCTTGTTGAGCCTGCAAACACGTCCGCTCCCATCGTCGTACCCCTCTGGCTGCTTCATGTAAATCTCCTCATCTACCACGCCATAGAGGAAAGCCGTCTTCACATCCATTTGCTCCACCTTCCAACCACAAACGGCAGCTGCTGCCAGCAACACCCGGAGCGTAGGAGCCTTGGCAACAGGAGCAAACACCTCCTTAAAGTCAACCCCCTCCCTCTGCTGGAAACCCTTGATCACAAGTCTTGTTTTGCGCCTCTCCAACTTCCCCTCCGCATCGGTCTTCACACGTAATATCCACGTGCAATCCAATGCCTTTCTTCCCGGGGGCAGATTGGTGAGGGTCCACGTTCCATTCTCCATGAGGCTCTTAAACTCATCCTCCCTTGAAGCCAACCAAGCCTCTCGATCATCTCCAGCAAGTGCTTCCTCCATCGAAGCCGGTTCATGAGGTAAGTTGACACCGAAGCAACAAATCTGCTCCATCTCTCCCTCGGCTCCCTTCTCCTCATCATCTTCCTCCTCCTGGACCAGCAATGCCTTGGGACCCCCAAGCCTTTCATACTTGAGGAAATCCCTTGGGTGAGCAGCTCTCTTGGGCCTCTCCTTGGCTGCACTCTCCTTAGCTCCACCACGGACAGCACCACGCTTCCCTTGGGTTGTCCGCCTTGGTGGAAGAGTAGGGGATGGTGTAGGCTGCTGCACCTCCTCCTCGGCATCACCTCTCTCAGCTACAGGGGCCTTCTCTTGCTGCAACACTCCCTCCACCTCTGCTGCCTCCCCTTCAGCACCTCCCAAGTCATGTGACACCTCCGTTACCTCTGAAGACGAAGACAACTCGATGGGAATGAAGAGTGGGTCATTCGTTCCCACCTCTATTCCGAGCGGAATGGTGACCTTGCTCCTCCCTCGCTCCAACCACTCCTTGAACATGAGCCCCTCCATGAACTTGGCATCTCTGGTGGTGAAGATGGTGTTGGCTATTGGGTCCCACATGAGCCACCCCTTGCTCCCTTGTGCAAGTCCCAAATGAACAGCCCACACCGCCGCCGCTTGAAGCTTGTCACGCTTTTCCTTAGGGACGTGCACGAGTCCCATGCACCCAAAGACTCGAAGCATATCCACCAGAGGCTTCTTGCCCCTCCATTTCTCCATAGGGACCCAATGCTGCCCTCCCACATGAGTCAATACTCGGTTCTTGATGACGGTGGCATGGCGAATAGCGAGGGGCCAGAACCGTAAGGGTAGACCCGAGTCTACCAAAATCGTTCTCCCGCCCTCCAAGATGGTCCGGTTCGCTCTCTCTGCCACGCCATTGGATTGAGGGGTGTAGGCCGTGGTGAGCTGCTGCTTGATGCCATGCCGCTTCAGCCAGCTCCGGAACTCCGCTCCCAAGAACTCCCCACCACGGTCACTACGTATCGCCTTCACCCGCTTGCCGCTCTCTCGCTCCACCATGGGCAGCCACTCTTCAATGATGACCCTTGCAGCATCACTCTTCTTTGCAAGTGGAAAGGACCAGGTGAGCCTTGTGTTGTCATCCACCATGGTCATAGAATACAGGGCCCCACCATCTCCCTTCACCTTCATGGGTCCCACGAGATCCACATGCACGAGCTCCACCGGGTCACTCGACTTCCCCTCCACCGAATGGAAGGGAAACCGTGAAAACTTGCTGGTCAAGCAAGTCTCACAAGATCCCACCTCCTTGGGCTCCCCCTTTATCCTCAGCCCCTTGACTCTTTCCTCCTTAAACAGCTGCTGCAACTGAGGTAGCGCCACGTGGCCAAAGCGACGGTGTGCGGTGAGCCAATCCGTCTCACCCGTGCTAGGAGTTACACTTGGAAGCGCAGCCCCTCCATGCCCAAGGAGCCCACCATCACTGTCATCACCACCCCCTCCATTGTCCACGTGGTTAACACGCCCTCCTCTCACATCTCCAGCAGCCAAGCGCGCAGCCGCCTCCTTCCATGGCAGCACCGGTATCTCCCACATGGACCGGTGCATGTCCTTGCCGCCTCGGAGGTCCCACAATACGCGCCCATCCAGAGTTGCCTTGAAAACCTTTGTGCCCAACATCTCCATCTTCATCCCTGCCTCACTTAGGGCCTTGGTAGAGAGGAGGTTGGCACACAATCCAGGAACAAGGAGAACACGCTTCAGCCCCACAAGCCTCCCATCCGCACCCATGAACATGGCTCTCCCCTCGCCACGCACGGGTACAACTTGGCCGGTGGCTGAAATGACGGTGGCTGCCTTTGATGGCCTAACTTCATCCAGTAGATCCTCTCGGTTGGTCATGGTCATGAAGGCTCCCGTATCGATGACCCAATGGGAGGAGCGGTGAAGAGCAATCTTGCTGGCCGGCACAACCATGTCCTCGGGGCACGCCTCCCCTACATGGTAGAACATGCCGCCGTATCCGCCAGCACCTCCTTCGCCCTCCTCACTGCCCATGCCTTCTCCCATAGCTCCATGAACACCCTTGGAGCCCTCAATTGATGGCTGACCAGGCCTCCAACCGTCAGGTAGCTTGCGGCACTTGAACCATGGGTGCCCTTCCACATGGCAATACCAACACTTGCCGCCACACCGCTTGCCTCCCTTGTTGCCACGCTTCCCTCCCGAATGCTGCTCCCCTCCAGAGCCTTCCTTGGCCTTCCCTTTCTTGCTGCCACGCCCCTTGAAGCCCTTCATGCCATAGGCAGAGCCTCCACCTTCACCGGCAGCGGCGGTCAGCTCCTTCCTCCGAAACTCCTCTTGAAGAACTTGTGCGCGAATCCACTCAAGGGACCACGAGTCCTTCATCCCATTAAGGTTGACCACCAAGGGCCCCCACGACTCCGGCAGCAGGGAGAGAGCCTTGTAGCACTTGATTTTCTCAGGGTAGTCCACACCAGCAGCTGAGAGCTTCACATAGAGGTCCCGGAGTTGATCGAACGCTCCTTGTACGGCATCACCCTCGTTGATCTTCACCGCATGGAGTTGTCGCTCGAGCACCACCACCATTGCTTCGCTGCTGGGGGCATGGACATCCTTCAATATCCTCCATGCCTTAGGACCACACTCAGCTTCCTTGATGAGATGCTTGATGTGGTGCAGCTGGTTGGATGAGAGGCATTGGGAGAGAAGGAAGAATCCATCCTTGGACCGGCGATCCCATTCTTTGGTCGCTCCTTCGCTCGTAGGCCTCTTGAATTCTCCATCCATCACTTCAAGCAGCCCATAATGGTTGAAGAGGAGCTCCATCCTGAAGCTCCATGATGCCCAATCATCCCCAGAGAACTTCTCCAGGTTGAATGCCTTCACATCATCCTTAGCTGATGTTGAAACTGAAGCCATTGGCGCAGATCCGCCTGCAACGCCTCTTCCCGCTTCCCCAGCGCCTCTCACGCCACCACTGCCACTGGGACCAGCTGGAGCAGAACCTTCAGCCTCCATTTTCACCCACGAACAGAGTAGAACAGCTCTGATACCACTTGTTATAGTCTGCAGTCCACTTAGGGGTCGCGGATGCCCATGAAACCGCCTAAGCAGAATCTGACGTCTTCAAACCGCCTCTGTTCAAAACGCCGTCACGATCAGCTCCGAGAACATACGAGGCTGAAACTTGAACAGCGGTTAGCCTTAGGTGTCTGCTTTCCAACGGTATATTAGTTGCTATTATCAGAGGTGTGTGCACTACGCAGTGAACGAAAACGTAAGCTCGGCTGAAAAAACGTGTATTCTCATTGATGCAAGGAAGAGGTGAGTACAACATTGCCTAGGGGACTCATAAGGGGTTGGGTCATCCTGGGAACTCAGAGAAGGTTGAGTCCTAGGGGAGAAAGGCTAGAGAAGAATGGGAAACGTCCTAGCTAGGTCAGCAAAGCCAACCACACTTGGATGTTCAGAGCTGTACTCAAGGCTACCAATAGTGAGTCAAGCCAACATGAGTCAGCTTGTCTTCCCACTTGCACCCTCTTGCAAGTTGCTTCCAGGAAGACCACACTTCTCAAAAGGAGGGTTATAGAGTCCCACTTGACCACCTGTACTTCTTGTCTCATTCTCTGTCCCTGCACCATTGGCATGACAACAATGAAAGGGTGGCAAGGGAAATGCTGCCAACAGTGCACCATGACTACGGAACAGTGAATTTCGGCAGCTGTCACGCAATGCTCAGATGTTGGATCGTTCTGAAACTTGGTGACCACTTGCACAGCGGGGCAAAGGACTGCCAGACCGAATTTCAGACCAATCAGATCTCGGTAGACGAGTCAGCAGCCGAAATGGTGAACTCGGGTGTTACCAAAAAGGAGTAACACACACTTCCGGGATGCCATAAGTCTTGAAACATAAAATGTTGTCATGCCTTGGTAACTGCTTGAAAAACTCTGAAACTTTGAGGGTTTGAAGAATACGTGTTGAACAACCTCCCCACAAAATTCCAGAAGCTGAGCAGGCTTGTAGGCCGAATGGGAGTGCGATGACCGTGCCACTGTAATGTGTTGGCACAACATCCACCACCCCCCCCGCCGCCCCCTCCACCTCCCTTGCTCCCCTTGCCCATGCTGTTGCGGCGTCTCCCACTAGGGGCAGACGCAGCTCCAACCTCCTCAGTGCCAACGAGGTCGAAAGCAGCAGCAGAAGCAACAGAGGGGAGAAGGGGGACAGGGGAACACCCCTCAAAGAAAGGGGTGCGACGGTCGCCGCGAGAAGCACCTACACCTAAGATACTCTTCTCAGCTGCAGCAAGGCGCTCCTCTAGCAGGTCGACAGTCAGCTCGGTGGGGAAAAGGGAGAGAAAGTGGTCCCTGACTGAAGAAAGGGAGTCAGGGAGGCAGGTGACTAGGTAGTAAAGGGTGATGTACATGGGGGGGGAGTTCTTGGCACAGAACTCAGTGGGAAGGGCAGCGCGGTAGCGGGCGTCACTAGTGCGAAGGTGAGCAACTAGGTCAGCGACTGTGGCAAAGGCAGCAAGGTCAGGGAAAAGGTACGGCAGCATGAGGCGGCTGAGGGCAGCAGTGGCAGGGGAGGAGTAGCGCGCAACTACAGCGTCGTACAAAGACTGAGCAGTCTTGTACTGGCCAAAATGCGCGCGCTCAGCAGGCGGCAGGTGACTACGAACAGCAAGACGAGCAACTGCGTCACGAGTGGTCCACTGCGAGCGAACCGTACTGTCAGCAGTGGCAGTAGGAGCAGTAGAAACACCGGACGGGTGATAAAAAAGGGACACCCCATCCCTAGAATCACACTGAAGAAAGAGCTGGAGGTCGTCAACCCACACGTCAAAGTCAACTGCATGTCCCTCAGCATCAAAGGTAAGAACGGTAGGACTAGCCATAGCAGCAGTAGGAGTAGTAGCAAGAGTAGCAGCAGTAGCAGCAAAAGCAGCAGTAGCAGCAGTAGGAGCAGAGGCAGTAGGGCAGTGCACAGCAGTGCGGCTCTGTAGGGCAGGGCGGCGCGGTGGGGCGGTGCGGCTCGGCAAGGCGGCGCGGCTCGGCTGGGCGGCGCGGCTCGGCTGGGCGGCGCGGCTCGGCTGGGCGGCGCGGCTCGGCTCCTGGCGGCGCGGGTGCTTATCAGGGGCGGGTGCAGACAGGGCCGCAACTGGGGCGGCAGCAGGGGGCAGGGCCGCTACGGGCGGTGCAGGCAGGGCCGCGACAGGCCAGTGACGGGCCAGCAACGGGCGGCAACGGGCTGGCGACGGGCCGGCTACCGGCGGCAGCGGGCCGGCGACGGGCGGCAACGGGCCGGCGACAGCCGGCGACGGGCGGCAACGTGCCGGCGACGGGCGGTAATGGGCCGGCGACGGGTCTGCGATGGGCGGCGACGGCCGGCGACGGGCGGCAACGGGCCGGCGACGGGCTGGATCGGGCCGGGAAAGGCTGGCGACGGGCCGGGGCGGGCCGGGCCTCTAAGGCAGGGCCACGACGGGCCTCTAGGGAGGGGCCGGGACGCGACGGGACGGGCCTCTTGGGCGGGGCCGGAACGGGCCGCGACGGGCCTCTAGGGCGGGTCCGGGGGGGGCCTCTAGGGAGTGCCGCGACGGGCCTCTAGGGAGGGGCCGTGATGGGCCTCTAAGGCAGGGCCACGACGGGCCGCTAAGGCAGGGCCACGACGGGCGGCACAAGGGCAGGGCGCGCGACGGCGCAGGTGAAACAGGCGCGAGGCGCGCTTCGGGTAGGAAAAAAAAATCGTGGTGGGCCCAAAAAAAAAAAAAAAACGTTCCCACTAGGGAACTCGCTCAGAATACCATGTTAGAATGTGAACGAATGAATGACTGAACTAGAAAGCAGGTGGGTACATATAGGAAACCTAAAAGTGTTGTACCCTGTAAGAACTACCCCACTACAGCCTAAACAGACTATAGCATATAAGTTTGACAAATGGTTGGGCGAGAGTTTGGGGTGCTTGCACAGATCTGTGCGGTGCGGTGATTTGAGAAGTTCCAACTTCCAAGTGCCATTTGGGACTTCCGAATCTGATCCGACCCTATCAAGTGACTTGTTCAAAGCCGCGTGAAATAGGATGACTAGGCAAGGGCATTTGCACTTTATGACCTGAATATTCTGGGGTAGGTTCGGAGCACCTCGACCGTTTGGGTATACAATTTGGGTCCATTTGGCTCGGTTTGGGTCTTCCCCTGAATTCAAGAGCTGTAATAATTTTGATTTGATGGGTGGTGTAGATGCCAGTGCCAGGTGTGTGTGTACGTGTGTAGTGGCAAACAGAGGCTCTTTCCCTTAGCAGACCAGTGTACGCTCAATCCTTTTAGGGAACACCTGAACTTGGTTTAGGGATCGACCTCAAGTATACTCTCTTCCAAAGCCCGGATTTCAAGTTTTGGCTTTGGCCTGCGTTCTTGAAAATACGGGCAAGATTTGAAGCAGCTGAGGGTTCAAAGTACTGGTCCCATACACTTCGACAGGCCTCCGATCAAAACAAAAACTTCCAGGGATGTCGATGCGGTTTTGTCCGCATCCAGTAATATTGCGCCATTGTTCAAGGTGAAGTCTGCGATTGTGCCTGGCACGTCAAGAAACTGACGAAGCAGCCCGATCGTCTCGCGCTGCTCCAAAAGCAATTGGAAAATATGACACTCGTAATCAACAAGGGTCTCGATAATATGTTTGGTAAAAAAAACGGGTACGGTCACTGCAAAGAGTGTTTTCACATGATTGATAAAACGTTTCATGGAATCAGTCACAATCAACTAGGGAAAAAAGGCGAATGGTCAAAGATGAAACTCCCGCCCAAAAAAGATAATACCCAAAACTAACCTGGATGCATTTTCGGATGAATCAACCCTAAACACAACTCGCCAGGTGTTTAGGGTTGATCCGTTCCCAAACCGCATCCGATTCAGATTGGGTTTTAGTATTTTTAGAAATTAGCTGATTGGTTGGGAGCGAGCAGGAATTTTGTAGAGTTTCAAGAAATTTTGGTAGGAGTTACATGTGTGAACCTTCGCATGATTTTTCACCTGTTGTTGGTGACTGGATCCGTGACCCCACTTACCAAACCCGTCAGCAAACCTGATACAGTGACCATGCGCGTTCCTTTTTTACCATTCACGTTATCGAGTCCCATGTTGGTTACTTGTGACATATTTTCCCAAAAGCAAATGGTTGAACACCAAGTACACGAAGCACTTGCCATTCTCGCTACACTCATTTAATTCTAAATGCAGTTACTTCCTTCTCAAAAGTCTTACACCTCTTCTCAATTCAGTTATTTCTTAGCGGACCTACGCCGGGAGGCCGGTAATAATGGGTTGCATTTTACAAGTTCGTCGTGTGTGAAGGTGGGTATCACGGTGATACCCGGCTTTCACACAACACTTTGCTAAACATAGCTTATTATGATTTTCTTTTACATGTACAGTTAGTGTTCCATATAGTATACACGGACTTGCTTCGTTGAGAGGCGCATCACTAGGAAGCTATACAGGCAGCGCCAGACTGCCGCTCTTGAAGATCCTGTAGCCCAGGTAGTGAAGACCAAAGGCTGTCATACCTCGATGTCTGCCTGCTTGCTGTGACCCCGCCTGCTGAGTAATGCGATCATGTGAGCTCCAACTCACCATGATGCTAGGGAGGAAGCAAAAGGTAAACACCCGGCTGCTGGCAGCGTGGGTAGTGAAGATCAATGGCCGCCATACCCACGGCCCGGATGCCACTAGGGAGGAAGATTAGGCGAAAACACGAGGCTGCCGCTCTTGAATGCCCTGCAGTCCTTCTATTCAGCCCCAATACGATCATACCCGCCTCGATGCAGCACGCACTATCCACCTCTTGTACAGTGCAGCAGAGAGCAGGGGCACAGGGGATTAATGGGGGCACCAACCGACCATGATGCTAGGGAGGAAGCTTTTGAGGCGCCTCAAAATTCAGTGGAAACACCAGGCTACCGCTCTTGAAGGCCCTGCAGCCCAGGTAGTGAAGACCGATGGCCGCCATACCCACCCCGATGCCTGCCTGCTGGTCTGACCCTGGTTGTTAAGTCATGGGAGCACCCACACACCATAATGCTAGGGAGGATGCTACAGAGGTGTTACCAGGCTGCCGCTCTTGAAGGCCCTGCAACCCAGGTAGTGAACACCCAGGGCCGCCATACCCGCCTTCATGCCTGCCTGCTGTTACACTGCCTTCTGCACTGCAACCCGCAGCTAAAGACGCATCACGAGGCTGCCGCTCTTGAAGGCCCTGCAACCCAGGTAGTGAAGACCAATGACCGCCATACCCTCCTCGATGCCTGCCTGCTGTACCCCTCCTCTGCTGCACTGAGAGGCCCAGCACTTGGAAGCTACAGAGGCATCACGAGGTTGCCACTCTTGAAAGCCCTGCAGCTCAGGTAGTTCAGCCCGATGGCTGACACACGGGCCTCGATGCCTGCCTGCTTTGCCCCTGCCTGCTGCACCACTTTGAGTCAGTGTGTATGGGAGTGATGGGAGCACCAACCAACCATGCCAACCATGCCACAAGGGAGGGATCTAAAACGGAAGCACCAGGCTGCCGCTCTTGAAGGCCCTGCAGCCCAGGTAGTGAAGGCCAAGGGCCGCCATCCCTCCTTTGAGGCCTGCCTGTTGTGCCTGCTCCCTCTCCTGCAAGCACTGTGAGCCGCAGTACTAGTAGGACGTTACAGAGGCAACACCAGGCTGCCACTCTTGAACGCCCTGCAGCCCAGGTAGTGAAGACCTAGGGCCGCCATACCCACCTCTATGCCTGCCTGCCGGTGTGACCTGGTTTGCTGGTGTGACCCGTCCTGCTAAGTCATGGGAATACCAACCCATTCTGATGCTAGGGAGGAAGCTACAGAGGCAACGCCAGGCTGCCGCTCCTGAATGCTCTGCAGCCCTGGTAGTGAAGGCCAAGGGCCGCCATACCTGCCTCAATGCCTGCCTGCTGTTCCTCCGCCTGCTGCAGGAAATTTGCCCCCACCTCTAAAAGGGCACTGAGCGCACCCTGGGGGGGTGAGTTTGCACCCAATGGCTGGCTTTGAAGGGATTGAAAACCAAGGGCTGCCATACCCGCCTCTTTGCGTGCCTGCTGTGCCTCCGCCTGCTGCAAGAAATTTGCCTCCACCTCTAGAAGAGCACTGAGAGCACCCGAGGGGGCTGAGCTTGGATCCAGTGGCAGGATTTGAAGAGATTGCAAGCCCAGCAGCACTAGGAAGCTACAGAGGCATCACGAGGCTGCCGCTCTTGAATGCCCTGCAGCCCAGGTAGTGAAGGCCAATGGCCGCCATACCCGCCTTGATGCCTGCATGACTTGCAGCATTAGTAAACTACAGAGGCTGCCGCTCCTGAATGCCCTGCAGCTCAGGTAGTTAAGACCAAGGGCAGCCATACCCCCCTCGATGCCTGCCTGCTGTGCCTCTGCCTGCTGCAAGAAAATTGCCTCCAGCTCTAGAAGAGCACAGAGAGCACCCTGGGGCGATGAGCTTGCGCCTATTGGCTGCATTTGAAGTGGTGATTCAAACAGTTGAAGTGGTGAGGCAGCAGCTGTGATCTTTGTGGTGGCAGTGGTGGTTGTTGCGGTGGAGATGGGAGATGGGTGTGAGGTAGGATGCAGCAGAAGCACTCTCATGTTGTCTCTTGGGTTGAGGGGATGCAAGGATCGGACCTGGGAGGAAAAGCAAAAGGGCGGGAGAAGGTTGTATGGAAGATCAATGGGATTGGGAGATAGGAGTGAGGTGGGATGCAGCAGACGCACTCTCATGTTGTCTCTTGGGGTGACCGGAAGCAAGCAGTTGATTGAAGAGGGAGAGAGAGTGACAAAGAGGAGATATTGAGTACATTCCAAAAAGGAATGTGGTTCGTGAGGTGGGATGCATGCAGGAGGCCTACTCTCATGCTCTCTCTTGGGAAGTGGGGATCAGTGAGCGCACCTGGGAGGGAGAGGGGAGAGGAAAAGGCGGGCATTTTGAATATGAATAAGATTGGGACGAGGAGGTAGAGCTCAGAGCGGACCTGGTCGGGAGGGGAAATGGGAAAGTGTAAGTATGATTGACAATAGGACTTGGAAATGAAACAGATGGGTTGTGAAGATGAATATGGGCAAGGATGGATGGGGATGACGGTGATGATGAGTGTGATGAGGACGATGAGTGTGATGAGTGTGGTGAGGGCAATATGGCAGCTGCACATTAGCATATTTAGGGATTATTTAGGACAGATGTTAGACAAGTTTTGAGGCGCCTCATAACTCGTCTCAAGTTGCCAGCATGTTTTGAAAATTACCAAGAATCGTTTTTGAGGCGCATGATAAAATTATCAGCATATTGAAAATTACCAAGAACCGAGCTGGTGTATTTCGCAGCTCTGACCTCTCCACTGCTTCTTTCCCACTCACCATCTCCTCCGCTATCTCCACCAGCAGCAGCCTCCGCTGTGGCTTTAACTCCGAATGCCAATCTGGCCTCTCTTTTCCTTCCAACACCCCTCTCTCCCTCCATCTCTTATGCTTTCTCTCCACTCACCACCTCTTCCGCTCTTTCGACCAGCAGCAGCACATCTGTTGTGGCTTCAAATCCGAATGCCAATCTGCTACACAGGCAGGGCGATGCTGCTAGGTCCCAGTTGGGCAGGCCGGCAGCCTAGAGGAAAGAGAGGGGAGAGAAGGCAGGGAGAAGGCGACGGAGTGAGAGTTTCTATATGCCAGTCTGCTGCTGCACAGGCAGGGCGAGGCTGCCAAGTCTGAGTTAGGTAGACCCGCGGCTTTTGCAACTGCCTAGCGACTATGGAAACAACTGTGAAGACCAGGCAGAACGCAGTGTGAAGGGAGGTAGCACGGGAGAGAAATGGAGGGAAACCACCGAGCCTCTGAATGGCAGTCTGAGTAACCCTCTCATGCATCCCCATCTCATGCATCCCCAATTCATGAATCCCCATCTCATTCTTACCTAATGAGCTGTGCGAAGCACTCACTCGCACAGCGGCCCTGGACAGGTGGGTGAGGGGGGCACAACTCAGCAGTGCAAAGCAGAGCAGAGCAGAGCCATGCAGACAGGAAGCAGGAGGTGCAGGAAGTCGAAGGCATCACTTTCCCACTGATATGTGCTGAGCACTCACCCGTCAAAGGCATCACTTTCCCACTGATATGTGCTGAGCACTCACCCGTCAAAGGCATCACTTTCCCACTGATATGTGCTGAGCTCTCACCCGTCAAAGGCATCACTTTCCCACTGATATGTGCTGAGCACTCACCCGTCAAAGGCATCACTTCCCACTGATATGTGCTGAGCACTCACCCGTCAAAGGCATCACTTTCCCACTGATATGTGCTGAGCACTCACCCGTCAAAGGCATCACTTTCCCACTGATATGTGCTGAGCACTCACCCGTCAAAGGCATCACTTTCCCTCTGATATGTGCTGAGCACTCACCCGTCAAAGGCATCACTTTCCCACTGATATGTGCTGAGCACTCACCCGTCAAAGGCATCACTTTCCCACTGATATGTGCTGAGCACTCACCCGTCAAAGGCATCACTTTCCCACTGATATGTGCTGAGCACTCACCCGTCAAAGGCATCACTTTCCCACTGATATGTGCTGAGCACTCACCCGTCAAAGGCATCACTTTCCCACTGATATGCGCTGAGCACTCACCCGTCAAAGGCATCACTTTCCCACTGATATGTGCTGAGCACTCACCCGTCAAAGGCATCACTTTCCCACTGATATGTGCTGAGCACTCACCCACTGATATGTGCTGAGCGCTCACCCGTCGAAGGCATCACTTTCCCACTGATATGTGCTGAGCGCTCACCCGTCAAAGGCATCACTTTCCCACTGATATGTGCTGAGCGCTCACCCGTCAAAGGCATCACTTTCCCACTGATATGTGCTGAGCGCTCACCCGTCAAAGGCATCACTTTCCCACTGATATGTGCTGAGCGCTCACCCGTCAAAGGCATCACTTTCCCACTGATATGTGCTGAGCGCTCACCCGTCAAAGGCATCACTTTCCCACTGATATGTGCTGAGCGCTCACCCGTCAAAGGCATCACTTTCCCACTGATATGTGCTGAGCGCTCACCCGTCAAAGGCATCACTTTCCCACTGATATGTGCTGAGCGCTCACCCGTCAAAGGCATCACTTTCCCACTGATATGTGCTGAGCGCTCACCCGTCAAAGGCACCACTTTCCCACTGATATGTGCTGAGCGCTCACCCGTCAAAGGCATCACTTTCCCACTGATATGTGCTGAGCGCTCACCCGTCAAAGGCATCACTTTCCCACTGATATGTGCTGAGCGCTCACCCGTCAAAGGCATCACTTTCCCACTGATATGTGCTGAGCGCTCACCCGTCAAAGGCATCACTTTCCCACTGATATGTGCTGAGCGCTCACCCGTCAAAGGCATCACTTTCCCACTGATATGTGCTGAGCGCTCACCCGTCAAAGGCATCACTTTCCCACTGATATGTGCTGAGCGCTCACCCGTCAAAGGCATCACTTTCCCACTGATATGTGCTGAGCGCTCACCCGTCAAAGGCATCACTTTCCCACTGATATGTGCTGAGCGCTCACCCGTCAAAGGCATCACTTTCCCACTGATATGTGCTGAGCGCTCACCCGTCAAAGGCATCACTTTCCCACTGATATGTGCTGAGCGCTCACCCGTCAAAGGCATCACTTTCCCACTGATATGTGCTGAGCGCTCACCCGTCAAAGGCATCACTTTCCCACTGATATGTGCTGAGCACTCACCCGTCAAAGGCATCACTTTCCCTCTGATATGTGCTGAGCGCTCACCCGTCAAAGGCATCACTTTCCTGTTGGTGCAACCCTACGGTTTGCACTCGGCTTGTTGTCCGTGTGCGTGAATGTGTGTGTGTATGGAATGGTATGAGGGCATGGGATAATATATATTTCATGCTTATAATTGTGTGTGAATGTTGAGTCATGATGTCGAGTGTGTGTGTCGAGTCAATAGCGAGTTATCGCTAGACGCGTGTTACGCGGTCGTTTGTGTCTCGCGCGCGGTTCTATTTTGTCGTGCGCGGTTTCTATTTTGTCCTGTGTCGAACGTTCGGCGTGTCGCAGGTGTGTGCAGCAGACCCATCAAGAACTCAAGGATGAGTTTGTGATGAAGAGCCCGAGCCTTGGTGTCAAGCCTGAAGTGATTTCGAAGCTTGCCAAAAGGGTACACCTCAAGATATTGAAGATAGTTACATTACTTTGTGTAGTGTAACATTTCACTTGGTGTAGGCCCTAGTGAAGGGTAGTTTCGAGACCCTTCGTGGTTGGGGACAGTGTGGCACTGTTCCACATCACTGTACCTCGGCTCTTGGGGTTTGTAGGAGCTGGGAGTCATTCCCAACTCGTAACTCTTCCTATCTTGTGTTCTAAGACTATAGTGGCTGCCATAGTACCGTTCGTTCAAACCGACGCTGTGTCGTCAATTCTTTATCAAATCGTGCAATCTAAATTGCTAATTGTAGACGACGTGAAGACGCTCCAGATCCAATTTGAATCAAGTCATTTACAGCTGTGAGCAGAACGCTATCAACGTTTGAAGCCGCTGTGCAGAAATCCGTCTGTGCTCTCTATCTTTCGTTTTAGGCACATTCAAGCCTATTGTGACTATAACAAGTGGTATCAGAGCCCCTTGGAGCAGTTTCGACAATGTCTGGACCTGAGGAAAGGGGTGGCAGAGGTGCTGGTGGCAGTGGAGAAGTTCAAGCTCAAGGCCAACCCCGTGATTCAGCCATGGCGCCCATGCAACCAAGTCTTGGCCCACCTAGGGATGAGCCTAGGGTGTTTGGGCTTGACAAGTTCAACGGTGACAACTTTGCTGAATGGTCCTTCAAGATGGAGAACATCTTTGACCACTATGACCTGCTGGAGGTGATGGAAGGAACGGAGAAGCGCCCTGAGAACAACCCGGAGAAGAGCCCGTGGGTGCGGAAGAGCGCACAAGGCTATCTCTTACTTGGGCAAGCGTTGGGGAGCAGTCAGATCCGTCACATCAAGCCATTCCAGCGCGAACCAGAGAAAGGACCAAAGGCATGGGCTGCTCTCAAGGGTGTACATGCTCTTGCAACAGCGGCGGTAGCGGTGGTGTTGGAACGGCAAATGGCGGCACTACGAATTGAAGAAGACGAAGCGGTTGAAGAAGGGGTGCAGAAATTCTTCGACTTGTTGACGCGGCTTGAGGGAGCTGATTTGAACTACAGTGAGCTCCAAAAGAAGACCAAGTTGCTGGCCTTACTCCCAGAGTCATGGTCCTCGCTCATCATCAACCTTAATCGCGACTTGCCCCGCCTCTCGCTTGAAGACGTGAAGCGAGCTATCCTTCAAGAGGATTTCCGCCGCCGTGAGTTGGCGAGTGCGGATGGCGCTGGGGCAGCGAGCATCGGCCGTGGATATGGTCGAGGAAGAGGCAGAGGACGAGGGGGAGGAAGGTTTGGTGGCAGCAACTTCGGCGGAGGCCGCAGGAGTGGCGGTTACGGCAGCGACGACAAGAGCTACGGACGCGGTCGCGGCCGATTCGACGGCGAGTGTCACTATTGCCACAAGAGCGGACACATGTGGCGCGACTGCTACAAACTCCCTGATGGTTGGACCCCTGCTCAAGGCCAAGAGGGTAGAGGAGCAGGAGGAGGGAGAGGACGAGGCCGTGGAGGCCGTGGCGGTCGCGGTGGCGGAGCTGCAAACATGAAGAGCGGAGACAACGACAAGGACCCGAGCGACGATCGATACCCGGGTCTATTCTACTTCGTGTCGACGCAAGTACCGGCTGGTCCAGAGAAGGATGAAGGCTTTGAGGAGCCAGCAGCTGTGGGGAAGGTGACCCTACACCCCCTGGACTATTGGGTGATTGATAGTGGCGCTACCTATAGCATGACACCTCGCCCGGACTTGCTCACCGAACTCGAGCCGTCACCGGTGAAGCATGTCACATCGGCTTTGGGGCAGCGAGCAGAGGTGAAAGGCATGGGCAAGGCCATGTTCAAGGGTGCTGATGGGAAGATGGTGGGCCTCAAGAACGTGCTTTGGGTGCCCAGCCTTGCTGCAAACCTGATTTCCGTGCGGCGGTTAGCAAAGGCCGGCATGGACACGAACTCGAAGGGAGCCAAGACCTACACCGCAAGGCTTGGCGATCGAATTCTTTGGGACCTTCATGAGGACAGGGATGTCTACAACGAGATGTGGCAGATCCCAGTGGTCCCTATGCCTAAGGAGAGGCAAGTGGCAGCAAGCATCAGCACCAAGGATGGAGCGGTCGGTAGCGACGATGGCGCGAACGGTCGCGCTAAGGAGAATGAGCTCAAGAAGAGCAAACCTGGAGGGACCAGCAAGTTCAGTGAACCTAAGGAGAGTGGTGCAGCAACCAAGGAGCAGCAAAAGGGTGAGGAGAACCCAGAGGCAGCAGCGGAGGAGGACTACGGAGAGAGTATGTGGGGCGCTATTGCGAGCGCGGCATTCTCCAATCCAACTTCGGCTACGGGGGAGTGTGATTGGCTCACCTTGCATCGGCGCATGGGGCATGTGGCCCTGCCCATCTTGCAGCAGCTAGTGAAGAATGAGATGGTTGCTGGCATACGTGTGAAGGGGGAGCCCGATGAGGTGCTTGGCTGCCCGACGTGCATTCAAGCCAAGTTCACCCGGTTTCCGTTCCCTAGTTCGGAGGCAACGGCAAAGGCACCGCTTGATGAGGTGGTGATGGACGTGGTGGGCCCCCTGAAGCTTGGAGCTGCTGGAGCTGAGTATTTTCTCACCATTGTCGACGTCTACACCCGCATGACTTGGGTGTACGTGCTGGCCAAGAAGAGCGACGTGGCTGAAACGTTGAAGACGGATTGGTTCCCGATGGTGGAGCGGCAACAAGACCGTCTAGTCAAGTCAATCCGCACCGATCGAGGGGGAGAGTTCCTGAGCAAGGAGTTTGGGTTGTGGCTGAAGAAGAATGGTATTCGGCACTCCCTCACCATGCCATACTCCCCTGCAATGAACGGCATCGCCGAGCGAGCGAACCGCACAATCACGGAGGCGGCACGCGGGTTGCTCATTGAAGCCGGGCTACCCGACTATTTCTGGCCTGATGCGGTGCGGAGCGCGTGTGTGGCCAAGAACAGAGCCTTGACTCATGTGGGAGCAGACAAATGGGTGCCCTATGTGGAGTGGCTAGGAAGGAAGCCAAAGGTGGATATGCTTCGGGTGTTCGGGTGCATGTGCATGGCGCTCGTGCCTAAGCATCTTCGGCACAGCAAGCTTGGTGCCAAGGCGGTGTGGGCCGTGCACTTGGGCATGGCTCAAAACAGCAAGGGATGGCTTCTTTGGGACCCATTCACCAAGAAGTTCTTGGTGAGCAGGGACTGCAAGTTCATGGAGAACTTCATGTACAAGGATTGGAAGGCGGAGAATGAGGCGAAGATAGGCGTGCGGTTTGGGGAGGTGAAGAGTTCCGGTTTGGAGCATGTGGAGCTGCCTTTGGAGCTGAGCAGCGGCAGCACAACCACAAGGCAATCCTCCCTTGTGAATGGGGGAGAGGAGGCCAATGATGCAGAGGAAGAAGAGGAGGAGGTGCAGCAAGTGAGCGAGCGTGCACCGTCACTCCCTTCCCGTACTACGAGTGCTCCACGGATTCGAGCCACACCGCAGCAACGCCAAGGCCTTCAAGTCCCTGCAGCTGAGGAGGAAGGAAGGGGGAAGAGGAGAGTTCAACCCCCTAATAGGCTGACCTATGATGCGCCGGGAAAGCAGGGCAGGACAGCCCTGGCCGGAGCGGCAATGATGGTCGGAGACGACGAGGAGAGTGACTACGAGGAGTGTGCCTTCGCGTTCTTCTCTCCGGTGGAGATGCCGGGAGAACCAGCAACTCTCAAGGAGGCTTTGGAGAGTAGTGATGCTGAGGAGTGGAAGAAGGCCATGGAGAGTGAGCTGAAGAGCATCGAGGAGAATGACACGTTTGAATTGGTGGAGCTACCGGAGGGGCGTACGGCGATAACGTCCAAGTGGCTCTTCAAAATCAAGTCGGATGCCGACGGCAAGATCGAGCGCTACAAGTCTAGGCTTGTAGCCAAGGGGTACCAGCAGAAGGAGAAGGTGGACTTCAAGGAGCTGTTTGCCCCTGTGGTGAAGCCGACGACGCTGCGAACCCTATTCGCGGGAGCCGCCATCAAAGGATGGGTAGTAAAGCAAATGGACATCGTAACGGCATTCCTTAACGGCATCCTTGAGGAGGAGATTTTTATGGCGCAGCCAGAGGGGTTTGATGATGGTAGTGGCAGAGTGTGGAAGCTGAAGAAGGCCCTCTATGGGCTGAAGCAGGCCCCTAGGCAATGGTACATGAAGCTGCGCGAAGTGTTGGAGGGGATCGGCTTCACTCCCTCAACGGCCGATCACTCCTTGTTCATGCTTGGCGAGGGGGAGCAGAGGAGTTTCATGGTGGTTTATGTGGATGACATCCTCATTTTCTCACCCTCTTCTGACCTTGTGAATGAGGTGATGCTGAAGCTTCAAGACAAGTTCAAGTGCAAGGCCCTTGGTGACGTGAGCTTCTACCTTGGGCTCCACATCGAACGAGATGTGGAGAAGCGGTGCATGCGGGTGCATCAACGAAAGTACCTGGAGGCATTGGCTGCCAACTTTGGGCAGAGTGAAGGCCATGTGGCTACACCCTTTCCCTCTGGGTTCAAGTGTGTGAAGGGACCAGAGGAGGAGAGCGTTGGTGAAGAGGAGAGGCGCCGATTTCACTCGTTGGTGGGCAGCCTCATGTATGCGGCGGTAAACACCCGACCGGACGTCGCATTTGCTACCGGGCAGCTGGCTAGGGTTGTGCAATGCCCTAATGAGGAGCAGGTAGCAGCTGGAATGAGGGTGGCCAAGTATCTTGGCCAAACACCGACCGTTGGGCTGCAATACTCGGCGGCGGCACAAAGGCGCCAAAAGGGCGCGGATGGTGTTGAACCCGGGCGTTTGTTCCTCACCGCCTACTCGGATGCTTCATATGCATCAGAACCAGAGGACATGACAAGTGTGGGAGGCTTCATATGCTGTGTTGGTGGAGGCCCAACTGCTTGGGAGAGCAAGAAGCAGGTTGACCAAGCTTTGAGCTCGGTGGAGTCCGAGTACATGGCACTCTTCCGTGCCGTACGGGAGATTGTGTGGCAGCGGCGTTTGTTGGCTGAATTGGGGGAGGAGCAGCAAGGACCTACTCCACTGTACTGTGACAGCCAGGGTGCCATTGCTCTTGCTAAGAACCCTGTGTTGCATGGACTCACGAAGCACATGAGGTTGAAGTGGCATTGGACGAGGAGCATGGTAACCGCGGGTGAAGTTGAGTTGCGCTACGTGAAGACCACGGGGCAGCCGGCTGACATGATGACCAAGAGGCTGGTGGAGCAGCAGCATTGGAAGTGTTGCAAGCTGGCTGGGATGGCTCTGAACTGAGAGAGCAACATATCCTAAGGCCAACAATCCGAGGGGGAGTTTGTTGGTGCAACCCTACGGTTTGCACTCGGCTTGTTGTCCGTGTGCGTGAATGTGTGTGTGTATGGAATGGTATGAGGGCATGGGATAATATATATTTCATGCTTATAATTGTGTGTGAATGTTGAGTCATGATGTCGAGTGTGTGTGTCGAGTCAATAGCGAGTTATCGCTAGACGTGTGTTACGCGGTCGTTTGTGTCTCGCGCGCGGTTCTATTTTGTCGTGCGCGGTTTCTATTTTGTCCTGTGTCGAACGTTCGGCGTGTCGCAGGTGTGTGCAGCAGACCCATCAAGAACTCAAGGATGAGTTTGTAATGAAGAGCCCGAGCCTTGGTGTCAAGCCTGAAGTGATTTCGAAGCTTGCCAAAAGGGTACACCTCAAGATATTGAAGATAGTTACATTACTTTGTGTAGTGTAACATTTCACTTGGTGTAGGCCCTAGTGAAGGGTAGTTTCGAGACCCTTCGTGGTTGGGGACAGTGTGGCACTGTTCCACATCACTGTACCTCGGCTCTTGGGGTTTGTAGGAGCTGGGAGTCATTCCCAACTCGTAACTCTTCCTATCTTGTGTTCTAAGACTATAGTGGCTGCCATAGTACCGTTCGTTCAAACCGACGCTGTGTCGTCAATTCTTTATCAAATCGTGCAATCTAAATTGCTAATTGTAGACGACGTGAAGACGCTCCAGATCCAATTTGAATCAAGTCATTTGCAGCTGTGAGCAGAACGCTATCAACGTTTGAAGCCGCTGTGCAGAAATCCGTCTGTGCTCTCTATCTTTCGTTTTAGGCACATTCAAGCCTATTGTGACTATAACATTTCCCACTGATATGTGCTGAGCGCTCACCCGTCAAAGGCATCACTTTCCCACTGATATGTGCTGAGCGCTCACCCGTCAAAGGCATCACTTTCCCACTGATATGTGCTGAGCGCTCACCCGTCAAAGGCATCAATTTCCCACTGATATGTGCTGAGCGCTCACCCGTCAAACGCATCACTTTCCCACTGATATGTGCTGAGCACTCACCCACACAGCGGCCCTAGACAGGTGGGTGAGGGGGGACACATCACACCACATGACAAAGCATACCAGCCAGCAGGAGGTGACGCACTTTGCACGTGCTAGTAAAACCAATTATTGCAACTGGAAGTGTTCAGGTCCGAAGAATATACTCAACATAGTCTATCATGTGGCTGAAGATACTCTTTTTTAATATTTTCCCGTTGAGGTTTTCCGCTCGGTTTTCTGAGCTGCTTGATGTGTCTAAAGGGAGAAGCACTCTCAGCAGGGGTATATAATGCCTCCCAACAGGCTGACCTGGTAGTTGCATTCAGATTCTCGTCACTCAAAAGAGTATTCCAACTCAATTCATATTTATGCTTTTTGAATCCACAACATCCTTGAACTCAAAAGATTGCTGCCCAACCCAAAAAAGGAATTCATGCAAAGGGAAAGGGAGGAGCAGGAGGCAGGGGAGGGAGGGGGGACGGGAAGAGGGGGGAGAGGGGATGGAGGGGAGAGGGGGAGGAGGGGGGAGGGAGCGTTTAACAAGGAGATGGATCGACATATGGAGAGTCGGTAAAAGTCCTTCAAGAAAAGATCCCATCAAGTGATGATGACTTGGTTTCTACATCACAAATACCAAGGGCTTTAGTACAACTGGATTTGATCAAACGGGTTGGTTTCCTATCACGGATAAGACCTTTATTATGACTGAATTGAATTAAGTGATGATGGGTTGGTTTCTCCCGTGTCCCTTCTCCTGATCTTGGCAATAAGAGTTTAAGGGTGTACAGAAGGGGGCTGGTCACAACTGCACCACCATGGGTCACGTGCCATGTGTTGTGGCCCTTAATTTTTTTATATTTCATAATACAGCTTACCAGGATTACACAATAGAAATCAGAGCCACATAAACCAATGCAATCTACAATCACCAAGCACACTACACTGCTGCTGAGGACAATAACGTCAACACGTGCATCTTCCGGATGCCACGGCGCAATGCACGAGGCATGCAATCAATGGCTTTCTTGCACCATCGAACATCCAAACAGCAACTTCAGCTCGGTCAAATCATCAGGCAAAGCCTCCAAGAGCTCACAGCATGAGAGATTGAGTGTCCTCAACCTGGTCAGCTGAGCAAACCCGGGAGGAAGAGTGCTGATGGAAGTGTTGTCAAGTCTAAGTACAGAGAGGCAGGAAAGTTGGGTGAGCAAAGATGGTAGTTGCTGTAGGCCGTGCACTCTAAGAGATTGAGCTCCCGCAACCTGGATAATGCCCCGATACCTTCAGAGATTGAGGCCAGCTTGGGTGCATGAAATCTTAGCAAGGTAAGCTGTTGCAGCTGTGAAACTGTTTCTGGCAGATTCTCAAGCTCCTCAGTGCAAAAGAGGTGCAGTTGTCGCAGCTGCTGGAATGCCATCTTCATGATCTGTGGGAAGGCCTAACCCTTCTACCACGCCGGATACTTCCAGCACGCCTTATGCTGAAGACGTCATTTTGAGAATTGGACCCAAGGTGACCGGGAGCTGCTCAATGTTGTCAACCAAATCCAGCTCCAAGTGCCTCAAACGAGATGGCAGGAAATTCTCAGGCAGGAGACAAAATTTACTGTTCTCCTTCCATATCAGGACCTCGAGGGAGAGCGGTAGTGACTCAGGAAACACACGCAACCTGCTGCATCCACTTACCTCCAACTGCTGGAGCTTCCGAAGGCTACTTAGCCTTACTGGCACGGAAGAGAGCTCTTTACAACCCCTTATGCTCAAGGTTACAAGGCTAGTGAGCCCTGTAACCAACTCTGGAATTTTCCCAAGAGCTTGACAGTCACAAATGTAGAGATGCTGCAGGTGACTCATATTATCCAGAGCCTTGGGAAGCTTTGAAACTGTGCCAGAGACGAGCGTAAGACTTGTGAGAGAAGTCAGCGCTGTGAATGAAGGGGAGAGTGGCTGCTGCGTGCAAACCTGCAAGTGAAGCGTCTCGAGGTTGCTGAGGAATCCAATCGTCTCTGGAAGCACCACTGAACGAAAAGTCTGCACGATCAGTGTCTTGAGAGATGTGAGGTTGCCTAACTCTGCTGGCAGCTTAAGGATGTTACGGAAACAGTAACCCATGACCAACCTCTCCAGAGACGTGAGATGGCAGAAGGAGTCAGGTAGCTCCGAGAGAGACACACTCTCCAGCGTGAATGACTTGAGAGCAGGCAGCCCTCCAAAGTCCTTGGGCAGGCTGCAAAGCTGCTGGCAATCAATGATGGACAAGCACTCCAACGCAGTTAGGGACGTGATGTTATTGGAGAGCTGGTCTAGCTGAGAGCAAGTGCGAATGGTCAGCTCATGACGGCAATAGCTCTCCAATGTCATCAGGAAGGCGCTGGAGGTTGACAGAATTGGTAATCACGAGCTGTTCCAGAAGGATGCATGGTGATACTGTAGGGAACATTGAAGTGAAATTAGGACTACAAAACGCTCAGATAAGGCAGCTGAGCAGCTGTAAAAGTTGCAGCTGGTGGATCATTCTCGAGAAGGCAGCCTCCACCGATGATAGAAAGCTTGGAGAGTTGTGAGATGCGATTTAGGACTGACAGAAGCTGATGCGTCAATTTTATCACAGAAGTATGGAGAGATGTGCGAGACGAAAGTCTTGCAAATTCGGAGAGTACGGAGGGCGAAATGTATGTTAGAGATGCTGCAGCTGAAAGAAGGAACCCGGTAACTCAGCATCTTTATGAAGGCAGTGAAGCAAAATATCTTCCAGCTGAGTGCACTTCAGGGAGAAATTCTCGAGACCGGCTTCAGTAACTGGGTGCTCATCCTTCTTTCCTCCAAACTTCGTCGAAGTGATCTTGTGACCCACATGAAGAACTTTCAGGTTAGGCTGTGCGGAAGCAAGGTAAGTGAGGAAGTCGTTGTCAATCAACACGACACTGCCGTCGCTCAGGTGAAGATTCGTGAGGTTGTTGAAACAAGCCACGGCGTTCGCCGGATCTTGACGAGATACGACAAGGTTTTCACGGACTAACACGCCGGTGACCTGATGCTTAATGAGATGACGCCAGCGACTGCATACGGACGCGATAAGCAGATTGAATGCTGCATCTTCGAAGGCTCGCAGAGCAAATCATCTGCCTTTAAATCCCAACGAGGAAGCGAGACCCATGGAGATTCGGTACCACTTGGGACAAGAGTGATTCTACCCTGGAACCATAAAATCCTTGTGAGAAGATAGACTTTCATTTATCGATCAATGTGTGAGAGACGCTCCATAGACTCTAGATCGCAAGGACTCAGGAGAGGTATGAAACAAAATCTCGTTTTCCAGAGCTTAAATGATTGGGAACGTCGAAAAATCGCTCATATACGGAACTTAATACCTCAGCTCCTAGTCTCCTCTCATACACAGATCACAAGTCTCTGTAAGCTGACCGACTTGGGAGAGCAGCCTCGTTCGCCTCCAGTCCTGTACGTAGACAACAAGGCCATGATAGCCTTGTGTCAGGAGCACAGACTGGAGCACAGAACGAAGCACATCGCTCTGCGATACTTCCTTGCTTGAGAGTTGCAGCAGCGTGGTCAGCTTCGTCTAGCGTACGTGGCCACTCGGCCCAACACTGCTGATGTCTTCACCAAGGCACTTCCGTCTGGTGATCATCAGCGCTTTGTTACTGTGTTAGGCCTTGTGCCTACTTTGCCTCACTTACTTACTGCCTGACTCTGCCTGTACTGTGATCTATCTATATACCTACATGCTTGCACTTGCTAGGGTATGATCACTGTATTGTTTGTTCTCTTTATATAACTCTACATGTGAACTGGCCTTGTGGCCCTTTGCTTGTGCTCGGACTGTGTGGTGACTTTGTGATCCACCCTGAGCTTGCTTTGCTTTACTTCTTCTCTTGACTGGTCTTGTGACCATTGCTTGCTCTGGCTATCCCCCACTTCGCCTATGGGGGTGTGTCAAACATATATTCTTAGTTGTGTCTAGGCTATAGTGGGTTTAGCCTTAGGGGGTACACAATTTCTCTCGACATTGTACTTGTACCCCTCCCCCTTTCCTAGTCATGCATTTTCTCGTCATTCTCGCTAGTATTCTAACATGGTATTAGAGTAGGCTACTCTTGGGCCCACCACCTACTATTTCGTTCCTAGCCCCGCGCCCCGCACGTACCGCGCGCGCGATAGGCCCGTACCTAGCCTGCGCCCGGCCCAGTCTCCTGCCCGCGCTTGGCCCGTACCTAGCCCGCGCTCGGCGGCCCTTGTGTTTGGCCCCTCGGCCCGTGCCTTCTCACACCCGTGCCCGGCCCGTGCCTAGCCCGCGATCGCCACGTCGACACCCGCGCCTGGCCCCGTACCTAGCCCGCGCCCCGTCGACGCCCGCGACCGGCCCGTACCTAGCCTCGCGCTCGGCCCGTACCTAGCCTCGCGCTCGGCCCTGTTCCTAGCCCCGCGCCCGGCCCATACCTAGCCTAGCGACCGGCCCGTACCCTGCCCGTGCCCGGCCCCGTCTCTCGCCCGCGCTCGGCTCGTACCTAGCCTCGCGCCCGGCCCGTACCTAGCCCAGCGCACGGCCCCGAACCTAGCCAGCGCCCGGCCCCGTACCTAGCTCGCGCCCGGCCTCGTCTGTCGCCAGCGCCTGGCCCCGTACCTAGCCCGCGCCAGGCCCGTATAACGCCCGCGCCCGGCCCCGTACTTAGCCCGCGCCCCGGCCCCGTACCTGCCCAGCGCGCGGCCCCGTACCTGCCCAGCGCCCGGCCCCGTACCTGCCCAGCGCCCGGCCCAGTTCCTGCCAGTGCCCGGCCCCGTACCTAGCCCGCGCTAGGCCCCGTACCTTACGCCCGTGCCCGGCTCAGTCCCTCGCCCAGCGCCCGGCCCCGCACCTAGCCCCGGCCCGACAACACCTGCGTCCGGCCCCTTGTTTGGCCCCGCGGCCCCTAGGCCCCTCGGCCCCACCTCACAGCTCGGCGCCCGGCCCCCCCGGCCCCTTGTTTGGCCCCTCGGCCCCCTAGGCCCCTCGGCCCCCCTAGGCCCCCCCGGCCCCTTGTTTGGCCCCGGGGCCCCTAGGCCCCTCGGCCCCACCTCAAAGCCCGAAGCCCGGCCCCCCGGCCCCTTGTTTGGCCCCTCGGCCCCCTAGGCCCCTCGGCCCCCCTAGGCCCCCTCGGCCCCTTGTTTGGCCCCGCGGCCCCTAGGCCCCTCGGCCCCACCTCAAAGCCCGGCGCCCGGCCCCCCCCCCGGCCCCTTGTTTGGCCCCTCGGCCCCCTAGGCCCCGCGGCCCCCCTAGGCCCCCCCGGCCCCTTGTTTGGCCCCGCGGCCCCTAGGCCCCTCGGCCCCACCTCAAAGCCCGAAGCCCGGCCCCCCGGCCCCTTGTTTGGCCCCTCGGCCCCCTAGGCCCCTCGGCCCCCCTAGGCCCCCTCGGCCCCTTGTTTGGCCCCGCGGCCCCTAGGCCCCTCGGCCCCACCTCAAAGCCCGGCGCCCGCCCCCCCCCCGGCCCCTTGTTTGGCCCCTCGACCCCCTATGCCCCTCGGCCCCCCTAGGCCCCCCCCGGCCCCTTGTTTGGCCCCGCGGCCCCTAGGCCCCTCGGCCCCACCTCAAAGCCCGGCGCCCGGCCCCCTCCCGGCCCCTTGTTTGGCCCCTCGGCCCCCTAGGCCCCTCGGCCCCCCCCTAGGCCCCCCCCCCGGCCCCTTGTTTGGCCCCGCGGCCCCTAGGCCCCTCGGCCCCTCGGCCCCTCCTCAGAGCCCTGCGCCCGGGCCCCCCCAGTTTGGCCCCTCGGCCCCTATGGCGTCGCTTCGAGTTCTCCCGTTCGACCCGGAAGGCAGACCTGTAGCATTTGACACGTGGCATGACGATCTGCAACTGTACCTACTGAGCGATAGTCGGGACAGTGTCTCACTGTTTGACCACGTGTCCGGTGCCGCTCCAGCCCCTCCCGCCACAGCTGACGTTTCGACTCGTTCCCAGTGGCTGTCTCGTGACGCTACTGCCCGCTTGGCCATTCGCAACCACCTGCTCGCAACCGAATGTGCTCACTTTGGCGAGCACAGGACAGCACAGGCCTTGTATGACGCTGTCGTTGCTCGCAACTCCTCCCCTGCCACTGCTGCTATTGGCAGGCTGCTACTGCCCTACCTGTTCCATGAGCTGTCCGCTTTTGCCACAGTAGCCGACCTGGTTACCCACCTGCGCACTAGCGACGCTCGCTACCGCGCTACCGTCCCTGCTGAGTTCCTTCCCACGAACCAGCCCCCCATGTTCATCACCCTCTACTTCATAGTCACTCGCCTCCTTGACTCCCTTCGCTCTGTCAGGGACCACTTTCTCACCCTCGACCCCACTTCCCTCACTGTTGACCTCCTCGAGCAGCATCTCCTTGCAGCTGAGACTAGTGCAGTTGCTGTAGGTGCTGCTCGTGGCACTCCGCACTCACCCTTCTTTGAGGGGTGCTCCCCCTCCCCCCTTTCCTCCTCGTTCGCCTCTGCTGCTGCTGCAGACGTCTCTGTTCCTGAGGACGTCGGTGCTGCTTCCACTAGTGCGAAGCGCCGCAACAGCAAGGGCAAGGGTGGCCGGGGTAGTGGAGGAGGCAGCGGTGGTGGTGGAGGTGGCAGTGGGAGTGGTAGTGGGGGCAGCGGTAGAGGAGGCGGAGGCGGTGGAGGTGGTGGCGGCGGTGGGACCGGTGGCGGAGGTGGAGGCTCTGGTGGCGGCGGTGGAGGCAGCGGAGGGAGTGGCGGCAGTAGAGGCGGTGGGACCAGTGGTGGTCAGTCTGGACCTCAGCGTGGAGGCCCTGGTGGTGGTCGGGGCCAGCAGCAGCAGCGTCGGAGCGAGACTCAGACGCCCCAGCAGCTCCGTGAGTGGTTGGTTCAGCGTGGGGCGGGTGAGGGTAGTGAGACCTGCCCGTATGTCATTCGCACGGGTGCCCGTGCGGGCCAGACATGCGGGAGGTTTCACACA
Source organism: Closterium sp. Naga37s-1 (assembly GCA_947471745.1). Classification (NCBI taxonomy): domain Eukaryota; kingdom Viridiplantae; phylum Streptophyta; class Zygnematophyceae; order Desmidiales; family Closteriaceae; genus Closterium; species Closterium sp. Naga37s-1. The sequence continues at coordinate 1,197,201 of CANJKZ010000078.1, read as the reverse complement.
GAGCGCCGCTGCTTTGCCCGCCTTGACGACGCCTCGCGTACTGAGTTTGGTGATGACGTCGAGCGCCCTCGCTGGGCGGAGTTGCTTAGGTCGGGAGTTGCTATCTTTGACCTAGACTTTGATGTTATTATCTCTGCCATGTATGCTTTGTCTTTTAGTGCTGAGGGTGACTGTTACTGGTGTGTGCCGCCTGACCCAGGTATAGCCGCTGCTGCTCTAGGTGCTAGTGCGTCTGGTACTACCCCTGGTACTGCGCCTGTTGAGGCCCTGCACACCTTCACGTTGGACTCCGGCGCCTCACGCTGTTTCTTTCGTGACAGCACCACTCTCACTCCTCTTCCTGCACCTGTTCCGGTCAGACTGGCTGACCCCTCTGGGGGCCCGGTCGTTGCCAGTTCCTCCACTGTCCTCCCGTGTCCGGCGATTCCGTCGGGCTCACTATCAGGTCTTCACCTCCCCTCGTTCTCTACGAACTTGGTGAGTACCACTGCCCTTCAGGATGCGATGGTCACTACCACCACTCCTGGGGGTCAGCGTGTGTCGATCTGCACGTGCACACGGACGGGGCGTCACCTGGCTACGTTCACTCGTCGGCCAGGGTCGAGTCTGTACACACTGGCTACCGAGCCTCCTCAGGTTGCTGCGTCCGCTCAGGTGTCCGCGTCAGGTCAGGTAGCTGCCTCTTGCTCGTGTCGCCTCCTGTCGCACCAGACTCTCCTTTGGCACCACCGCCTGGGTCACCCCTCCCTGCCACGCCTTCGTGGCATGCACTCCCATCTCCTTGTCTCTGGTCTCCCCAGGTCTCTGCCTCCTCTGCCGCTCTCACCTGCCCCGCCCTGTCTTCCTTGCGTCGAGGGGCGGCAGCGCGCCGCTCCTCACTCCTCCTCGTTCCCCCCGACGACTGCTCCCTTGCAGACCCTCCACATGGACGTGTGGGGCCCAGCCCGCGTCAGTGGACAGGGCCGCGAGCGCTACTTTCTGCTGATTGTTGACGACTACACGCGGTACACCACAATCTTCCCCTTGCGCAGCAAGGGTGAAGTCTCTGCTGTCTTGATCCCTTGGATCCGCACAGTCCGTCTCCAGCTGCGCGAGCGGTTCGGCCAGGACCTTCCTGTCCTGCGTCTGCACTCTGACAGAGGTGGTGAGTTCTCCTCTGACCTCTTGCGGGACTTTTGTCGTGGGGAGGGCATTCGCCAGTCGTTCACGCTTCCGGACTCCCCTCAGCAAAATGGGATTGCTGAGCGCCGCATTGGCTTAGTCATGGAGGTCGCTCGTACCTCCATGATCCATGCGGCCGCTCCCCATTTTCTGTGGCCGTTTGCGGTCCGGTACGCTGCGCATCAGCTCAACATTTGGCCCCGTGTCTCCTTGCCGAAGACCTCGCCCACATTGCGTTGGACGTGGAAGGTTGGCGATGCGTCGGTGTTCCAGGTCTGGGTTTCTCGTGCCTTTGTTCGCGATACGTCCGTGGACAAGCTCTCCGCCCGCGCCATTCCCTGTGTCTTCCTTGGCTTTGTCCCTGACGTGCATGGCTGGCAGTTTTACCACCCCACCTCGCGACATGTCCTCCCTTCTCAGGGACTTGTTAATGCGGGGGAACCGGAAAAAGGCACCCTGCGAGCCACACCCCCAGCCGGAATCTCTCTTTATAAATTTCGTGCTTCGGTTTCTTCGTGCTGTTTCCTTGAAATATATATCCACACAATACCCTTTCACGTGGGAGAAAAACACCCAGGATACACACACACGTAACAGCCCGCGAGACACTCACTCGTAACTACATTAGGATAGAACTCCCCTGATCTTTCGTGCACCGATTCCGACTTGGTGTATTGGCCGTGTTTATATTTTGTTTTTCCTTTGAACCGGACGACTTGTCCTTTTCCGTCGCATCGATTCTACAATAAAAGGGTTAAACAACGGCGTTAAATGAAACGTTCGAAAGAGGATGCGCGATGTTACAGCTCGAGTGAGTGCTATCGGGTGGACGCGTGGCACCCGTCCGACGTACCCCTGGGCCGACGGGCGATGGGATGCTCCACGCGAGGAAGGGGGCAGGAGGGCCACGGGAGGTATAGGAGGCCCTCCGAGGTTCATTCTTGTGTTTTGTTCTGCGTTTCCATTGCGTTTCTTCACTCTTTCCCCATCCCTCTCGGTCGGCTCTCTGCGCAAACCTTCATCTACATCTCTGCTTTCGATGTTGTTGGAAGGTATGCGTTCACGCTATGACGGTTGATTTGAGAACCGATGTGCACGGCTGGATTGTTGCACACAGGTGGTCGGCAGCGGGATCGTTGGCAAGTATTTCCGACTTGCTACGTTCTTGCTTCTGCCTCATCGGTTTCCACTGCGCGTCTTCATTAACTCTCGTTTCGGAAATCGTGATTCCTTTACACTACTGGTTTCTCGCGCTCGTTACCGCATGCGGTTTTTCCCCATCCATTTACGTGCCCAACATTTGTCCGTTTCCGCAACTTTCGGCGGGCCCGTGTTCTTCTGTTGTTTTTCTGCGTTTTTGTTTCCGCGCGTGGCGATTTCTATCGTGTTTCCGCATGGCCCTGGCTGCGTGTTGCTTTTCTGCGGAGCGTGTTTCCTTTCCGCGTGTAGCTACTCTGATGATTTTCCTCGCGTGTTTGCGTCGGGTACCCTTTTTGCGCGTGCAGGATGCTTCGTGAACGTAGGAATCTAGTGGATCCCATGGAAGCTCTGAAGGGTCACAACGTTGTTATCGTGGCCGGTGGTGCAACTCCTCGTCTCGCGGGCGAGAACAAAGATATCTTGATCAAAGAGGACTCCGACTTTTCCGAGTCGTGCCTCGATTTCGCTTGCCTGTACATGCAATCTAATGTATTTTTTCCGCGCCTTTGTTTCGCATCCTCGTGGTTTCTGACACTCGTTTGTCCCGTCGCTCGTGATTTCAACAGCCATGTGCTTGGGAGGCATCCTCCACCCCTGGAACACGGTCCTCTTGTGTTTCCGCAAGAGGTCCTTGCACCGCTCTTAAAGAAGGACAGTATCAACAAGGACTTGCTCTGCAAATCTCTACTCGTGTTTCCGATGTGGACTAGGTGGGTGGATCGCCGGTTTTTTCTTTTCCGCGTCCGGGCGTTGTTCGTTTCCCTCCTTGTTCTTCTTACTTTTGTGCGTGCAGTATGGAAGATGGTACTTTGTCCGAATAATGAACGTGAATGAATGAACTAGCAAAGAGTTGGGTACAAGTACTAACCCTAATTGGGTTGTACCCCTTATGGGCTACCCCACTACAGCCTACACAATGTAAACATTATAACAGTTTGACACACCCCCATAGGCAAAGTGGGGGAGAACAAGTGGTCACAAGACCAGTCAAGAAAAGCAAAGCAAGCTCAGGGTGGATCACAAAGTCACCATACAGTCCGAGCACAAGCAAAAGGCCACAAGGCTAGCTCACATGCGGAGTTATGTAAAAGAGAATAAACAATACAATCATCATACCCTAGCAAGTGCAAGCATGCAGGTATATATATAGATCACAGTACAAGCAAAGTCACGCATTAAGCAAGTGAGGCAATGTGGCACAAGGCCTAACACAGTAGAGAAACGCTGATGATAACCAGGCGGAAGTGCCTTGGCGAATATATCAACAGTATTGGCCCAAGTGGCCACGTACGCAAGACAAAGCTAGCCACGCTGCTGCAACTCTCGAGCAAGGAAGTATCGCAGAGCGATGTGCTTCGTTCTGTGCTCAAGTCTGTGCTCCTGACACAAGGCAATCATGGCCTTGTTGTCTACGTATAGAAGTGGAGGCGAACGAGGTTGCTCTCCCAAGTCAGTCAGCAGGTAGGTGAGCCAGCATAGCTCTTGTGCAGCCAAGGCCCCTGCGTAGATCTCAGCCTCAAAACTGGAGCTGAGAACCGAAGACGAGCGGGTAGACCGCCAGGAAACAAAGCCAGAGCCAAGGCTGAAAGTGTAACCCTGTGACGACCGCTGCGTAGCTGAGTCGTCAACCCAAGAAGCGTCTGCGTGACCGGTGAGGACAACTGGACCCCGTCCTCCAAGCGTGAGCCCCATGCCCGACGTACTGCACAAGTAACGCAGTCCCCTCTTTGCAGCATCCCAGTGCACCTTTCGGTGCCTATCGGGAGCCACGTAGCGAGCCAGGAGGCTGAGAGGGTACGTGAGCCCCATGCCCCAAGGTCAGGTCGTGTGCACCTCATCAGGTACATGAGGCAACCCACAAGCTCTGGGTACGGACCACTCAGCTCTACGGACTCGTCCGAAGGTGGAGCTGAGAGCGAGTGGCTGGTAGACAGAGGAGTGGGCTGTGGAGAGGAGAACTCAAAGCTGAAGCACTGAAGGACCTGGTGCACCATGTGTGACTAAGTCAGGGTGATGGTGCGCCGTGCTCTGTCCCGGGTGATCTGCAAGCCAAGGTAGCTGCGCAGTTCACCCAAGTCAGTGCAGGTGTGTCTCTTCTGCAGCTCCAACTTCACAAGGGTCAGTGCCTCGGTGTCAGCAGTGGCAAAGACGAGGGCGTCGACGTAGACGAGGACGTAGAACGGCGGCAGCGAGGTGCCAGTGCGTAGAAACAGCGACGGGTCAGCAGTAGAGGGGGCAAACCCAAGAGCCGCAAGTGTAGTCCTGAGTGTGTCGTGCCACTTGCGAGGCGCCTGGCGGAGACCGTAGACTAGCCGGCGAAGGCTCCACTGGGTACCTGCAGGAAACGACCCAGTGAAGCCAGGTGGGCACTCTCCTCATGCAGGCTGCCCTGCAAGAAAGCTGTGCTGAAGTCCAGAGCGTGCAACTCGTAGTCACGCTGAGCAGCGACGTGCAGCAACAACCAAAGAGTAGTCAACTTCGGGGTGGGGGAGAAGGTATGGAAGTAGTCAACCCCCTGTCGCTGACTGAAGCCTCGAGCAACGTAACGCGCCTTGAAGGCAGGCGGAGAACCCGGCGGCCGCTTCACCCTGAAATTCCACATGCCATCGACAATGTTCGCCCCAGGTGGGGGAACCTCGTCGACGTAGGTGCCTGTGGACTTCCAGGATGCCATCTCGGCATCCATGGCTGCCTGCCACCGAGAGGAGTAAGGACCCGTAATCGCCTCTGCGTAAGAGCGCGGGGTCGGGATGTTTGGTGCATCCGGGTCTCCCTCAGGGGCAAGCATCATGGAAACGAAACGAGGTACAGGAGCTGCAAGACATTCAAAGTCCTCCTGCCTGTCCTCAAGGACGTCCGAGCCAAGAGCACACTCATCCCGGAGGGACGGAGGACTTGTAGACGCAGACTCAGCAACAAGAGCAGTGGCGTAGTCTAGACGGCAGGCAGCAGCAAAGTCAAGCAGCTCAACAACGAGAGCAGACGTAGCAGTAGACTCAAAGGAAGGGTCAGTGACAGCAATGGCGAGGAGACGAGAGACAATGGGACTGGCAGCACGAGCGCGGTCAGACGCAGGGTCAGGGACCTCAGGAAGAGAGGACTCAGGAGGAGCAGGCAGAGGAACACGCAGTGGAACAGAGGAAGGACGGAGTGCCATAGCGTGCGTGCGAGGGACAGGAGGAGGACACGAACGAGGAACGCGTCGAGTAGTGCGAACAGGCGAGACAGGACGAGACGCAGGCTCACGTCGCTCTGTAAGACCGCCGGACTGCTCAGTGTAAGGAGAAGGAGCAGGCAGTAGGGAGGCTGACAGTAACGGCGGCTGCGACTGGTCAGGAGGTAGATACAGGAGGGGAGGAGTAAGGCTAGTAGAAGACGGGACACCAAGAACCTGCTGAAGCAGGGGAACAAAGTACGGTCGCGGCCGCACAGTGCCTCCAGCACCTCCAACTCCAGCTCAACAGCTCCAGCTCCTGTAGCGCCAGTGCCTCCAACTCCAGCTCCTCCAGCTCCAGCGCCAGCGCCACCAGTGCAAGAGCCTTTAGCTCCAGGCTCCGTAGGGTCTCCAGTTCCAGCGCCCTCGACACCATCAGTCCCGGCAGCTCAAGCACCCCTGGTACGAGCACCTCAAGGACTAGCAGTCGCAGTACCTCCAGTACCACCAGCTCGAGCAGTAACTCCAGAACCTCCAGCTCCAGTGTCTCCAGCGCCTCCAGCTCCGGCAGCTCCACTCCGAAGGCGTGCGCGCCGAACAAGCCACTCATGCAGCTGGTGCGGAGACAGTCTCGGCGAAGCACCAGCAGGACCTCGAGACAAAGCAGCACCCAGAGACTCAGCACTCCCAGAATCTGCACCCTCCGACTCAGCACCCCCTGGCTCAACTCCCTCAGGCTCAGCACCCCCAGGCTCCACACCCCCAGGCTCAGCACCCCCAGACCCAGCACCCTCAGACTCCGCACCCCCCGGCTCCGCACCCCCAGATGCAGCACCCCTAGACGCAGCACCTGGAGCAGCACCTGAGTCGACAGCTACCTCGACAGGCGCAATACAAGGGAGAGGGTCTACATGGAACACACCGGAGGGAGCAGGACCCTGGGGCAGGAGGGGGTCTACCGGAGTGGGACCGGGAGCAAGGAAGAGCGGCGGGGGCGGGGGAGGGGTAGAGTGGTAGGGGAAGAGACCATAAAAGGGAACCGACTCGTCAAACGTGACGTCCTGAGAAGGGAGGGCATGGCGCGAGGTGGGGTGGTAAAACTGCCAGCCAGGCGCGTCAGGGACAAAGCCAAGGAAGACGCAGGGGATAACACGGGCGGAGAGCTTGTCCGCGGACGTATCGCGAACAAAGGCACGAGAACCCCAGACCCGGAACACCGACGCATCGCCAACCTCCCCCGTCCAACGCAGTGTGGGCGAGGTCTCCGGCAAGGAGACACAGGGCCCGAGGTTGAGCTGATGCGCAGCGTACCGGACTGCAAACGGCCACAGAAAATGGGGAGCAGCCGCATGGATCATGGAGGTACGAGCGACCTCCATGACTACGCCAATGCGGCGCTTAGCAATCCCATTTTGCTGAGGGGAGTTCGGAAGCATGAAGGACTGGAGAATGCCCTCCCCACGACAAAAGTCCCGCAAGAGGTCGGAGGAGAACTCACCACCTCTGTCAGAGTGCAGACGTAGGACAGGAAGGTCCTGGCGGAACCGCTCGCGGAGCTGGAGACGGACAGTGCGGATCCAAGGGATCAAGACATCAACGACCTCACCCTTGGTGCGCAAGGGGAAGACCGTGGTGTACCGCGTGTAGTCGTCAACTACCAGCAGAAAGTAGCGCTCGCGGCCCTGTCCACTAACGCGGGCTGGGCCCCACACGTCCATGTGGAGAGTTTGCAAGGGAGCAGTCGTCAGGGGAAACGAGGAGGAGTGAGGAGCGGCGTGCTGCCGCCCCTCCACGCAAGGAAGGCAGGGTGGGGCAGGTGAGGGTGGGAGAGGAGGCAGAGACCTGGGTAGACCAGAGACAAGAAGACGGGAGTGCATGCCACGAAGGCGTGGCAGGGAGGGGTGACCCAGGCAGTGGTGCCACAGAAGATTCTGGTGCGACAGGAGGCGACACGAGCAAGAGGCGGATACCTGATCTGACGCGGACACCTGAGCAGACGCAGCAACCTGAGGAGGCTCGGTAGCGAGTGTGTATAGACTTGACCCTGGCCGACGAGTGAACGTGGTCAGGTGACGCCCCGTCCGTGTGCACGTGCAGATCAACACACGCTGACCCCCAGGAGTGGTGGTACTGACCATCGCATCCTGGAGGGCAGCGGTACTCACCAAGTTCATAGAGAACGAGGGGAGGTGAAGGCCTGACAGTGAGCCAGACGGAACCGCCGGACACGGGAGGACAGTGGAGGAATGGGCAACGACCGGGCCTCCGGAGGGGTCAGCTAGTCTGACCGGGACAGGTGCAGGGAGAGGAGTGAGGGTGGTGCTGTCACGAAAGAAACAGCGCGAGGAGTAGCAAGTGACTACAGCGTCGTACAGGGCCTGTGCTGTCCTGTGCTGTCCAAAGTGAGTGCATTCGGCTAACGGCAGGTGGTTGCGAATGGCTAAGCGGGCAGCAGCGTCGCGAGTAAGCCACTATGAGCGAGTCGCACTGTCAGCTGTGGTGGGAGGGGCGGTAGCGGCACCTGACGCGAGGTCAAACAGCGACACACTGTCCTTAGAATCGCTCAGTAGGTACAGGTGCAGATCGTCGAGCCATGTGTCAAACTGAACCGGTCTGCCCTCATGGTCGAACGCGAGAACTTGAAGCGAATCCATAGTGGCGCAGCACGCAGGAGCAACAGTAGCAGTAGCAGCAATAGGAGCAGCAGTAGCAGTAGTAGTAGCAGCAGAGGGGCCGAGGGGCCGGAGGCCTAGGGGCTTCGGGCCGCGGGGCCAGGAGAGATGGGGGGGGGGGGGGGGGGGGGGGGGGCGAGGGGCCGGGGGCCTGGGGGTTTCGGGCCGCGGGGCCAGGAGAGATGGGGGGGCCGAGGGGCCGGGGGCCTAGGGGCGTTGGGCCGCGAGGCCAGGAGAGAAGGGGCCGAGGGGCCGGGGGCCTAGGGGCGTCGGGCCGCGGGGCCAAGTGAGAAGGGGCCGAGGGGCCTGGGGCCTAGGGCGACGGGGCCGCGGGGCCAAGTGAGAAGGGGCCGAGGGGCCGGGAGCCTAGGGCGACGGGGCCGCGGGGCCAAGTGAGAAGGGGCCGAGGGGCCGGGGGCCTAGGGGCGTCGGGCCACAGGGGCAAGTGAGAAGGGGCCGAGGGGCTGGGGGCCTAGGGCGACGGGGCCGCGGGGCCAAGTGAGAAGGGGCTGAGGGGCCGGGGGCCTAGGGGCGTCGGGCCGCGGGGCCAAGTGAGAAGGGGCCGAGGGGCCGGGGGCCTAGGGGCGTCGGGCCGCGGGGCCAAGTGAGAAGGGGCCGAGGGGCCGGGGGCCTAGGGCGACGGGGCCGCGGGGCCAAGTGAGAAGGGGCCGAGGGGCCGGGAGCCTAGGGCGACGGGGCCGCGGGGCCAAGTGAGAAGGGGCCGAGGGGCCGGGGGCCTAGGGGCGTCGGGCCGCAGGGCCAAGTGAGAAGGGGCCGAGGGGCCGGGGGCCTAGGGCGACGGGGCCGCGGGGCCAAGTGAGAAGGGGCTGAGGGGCCGGGGGCCTAGGGGCGTCGGGCCGCGGGGCCAAGTGAGAAGGGGGGCCGAGGGGCCGGGGGCCTAGGGCGACGGGGCCCCGGGGCCAGGGGCGAAGGGGCCGAGGGGCCGGGGGCCGAGGGGCCGTGGGGCGACGTGGCCTAGGGCGACGGGGGCCGCGGGGCGACTGGTCGTGGGCGACTGGGGGCCGCGGGGCCTAGGCTAGGGCGACGAGGCGACGGGCTGCGGGGCCTGGGCCTAGGCTAGGGGCGACGGGTCGCGAGGGGCCGTGGGTCCGAGGGGCCTAGGATAGGGGTGAGGGGTCGCGAGGGGCCGTGGGGCCGGGGCCTAGGCTAGGGGCGACGGGCGACGGGCCGCGGGGCCTAAGCCTAGGCTAGGGGCGACGGGTCGCGACGGGCGACGGGCGACGGGCCTAGGGCGACGGGTCGGGGGTCGACGGGCCGGGGCAACGGGCCGAGGCGACGGGTCGCAACGGGCGACGGGGGTCGCGACGGGCGACGAGCGACGGGGGTCGCGATGGGGGTCGCGACGGGCAATGGGGGGCCGAGCTAGGGGCGACGGGCGACGCCAAGGGGCGACGGGCCTAGGGGCAACGGGTCGGGGCGACGGGCCTAGGGGCGACGGGCCGGGCTAGGGGTGGCGACGGGCCGGGGCCTAAGGGCCTACGGGTCGCGACAAGAAGTAGGGGCAGCACGAGGGCTGCAAAGGGCTGCTAGTGGGGTAGCGCTGCGGTGGGCCCAAGGAGGAAAAAACCGGTCCTGGCGGAGGACCTGCTCTGAAACCATGTCAGAATAATGAACGAGAATGAATGAATAGCAAAGAGTTGGGTACAAGTATTAACCCTAATTGGGTTGTACCCCTTATGGGCTACCCCACTACAGCCTACACAATGTAAGCTATATATAAGTTTGACATACTTGTCATTGCAGCATCCTGCTCGTCATCCGCCCCGACAACCTCGCTTCTTCTGACGAGGAAAATTGCAGAACGCGGGTTCTTCACATCGAGTCAGTTCCCGGTGAAGATAAACATTTGAAGCTGGCGGACGACATGGTTGGGTAAGTTTTGGTCGTTATCAAATTTGCTTCTATGCGGAACACAGCGCTTTTCATATTTCTTGTATGTGTTTTCCCGTAGGTGGTTCGCGAGGGTGGTTGCATCGGACAAGTTGGAGCCGGATCTCAAGATGCGAATTAAGCAGCGGGCGCTAGTGCTCAAGCGAGAGTGGATGGTACACTCTTGCTGCGCATTTCCGCGGGTCCTGTCATGGTCCTGCTCTTCGCGTCTCAAAGATTTGTTTCCACTACTTTTTTCCACAGGACCTCACCCAGGTTAACGATCCGAACGCCAAGTCCGGCATGATCATCGTCTACAGGTTTCAACGTGTGCTGCAAGATTTTGATTTCGCGTCGCGGAACCGTTTGGATGTTGTCCGTTCCCCGAAGACGAAGTCCCTGAAGTCTCTGAGGGACATGATCATCACGCACGCGTGTGATCTGGCCGTCGAAATCATTTTAGTAGAGCCTGCGGTACACAAAACGGATGGCACTCGCTCAACGGCGCTTCACACGGCCGCGGTGGACAGCGCTGCCGGTACAGTTGTGGAAGCTGTCAAGGAAAACCCACCCGCGAGTAAGACACCTGATGGTGACAACGCGGAAAGAATCTCGGAGGCTGGGGGTGATTCATCCACGGGAATCAACAGGAAGGTCAACGACGCGGCAAACGAAAAGGAGCTTGCCGCGCCAACCGCGGGAGAGAACATCGCAGCTGATGCAGCTGACAATGCCAGGCCGCTCCGCGCAACCGAAAATCGGTTGGAGGTTGCCAGACGTGTTGGTGGCAGCGGTGGAAAATGGCCGAACAAGAGCGACAACCGCTCCGTCGAACAGCTCTCCAAGCTGCTGGCGCTCACGCTTGCGCACGAGGTGGTGCGTCTCGAGGCCGACGTCCGTCGGCTGAAGGAGTTGGCCAAGACGCAGGAAAGGCAGTTGGCACTACAGCGGGAGAAGTTGGTGGAGATGATGGCCAGCGCGGAGGAGACCCAAGCCGGTTTTGAACGGGAATTGAGGACCATGAACCACCTTGTAACCCGCGTCGACGATTCGGATAAGCGCGGACACGAGGATGTTGCTAATGCGGTCCAGGAGATGCGTGTGGAGAGGGCAAACGCGACTTCGCAAAGGGAGACGGTGGCGCTCACACTTGCACGTGTTGAGGCCGCGTTGGTAGGGTTGAAGGCCATGATAATTTCCGCGATTAGCAGTGCCGCGGAGTGGACCCGCGTGGAGGTTTGGCAGAAGCTCGTCGGCTTCGAAAACTCTGTTGCAAACGCGGCGGAGCGTGGTGCGGCGCGGAGACTATGATACTAAGGACCGTGATGAGGTCCTTCGCGGGTAACTTTGGGCCTACTGCCGGCACCGAGCAGCCCGCGGGTCGGATTCCCACACTCGGAGCTGGTCCAGTGGCTGACACGAGCCTCCCGCTGATCCTATCAGGAGGTGGTGACTCTGCCCGTCAGGAGAAGCGTATGTGGTGACATCTAACCTTCCCTACGCAGCCTAGTTTAGGGTCATTTTGACCTACGCCTGAGTCATCTATTAAAGCCCTTTTTGACTCAGCCTGAGTCATTGTGACTTGGGTGTCAGCACATGTCATCGTGGGTATAAGCAGATGTGATCTCCCTCTGGCTGAGCTTTTGTGCCCTTTCCTTCGTCCCTTCCCCTTTCAGGTGGAAAGTTGGAAACAACAGAGGGTCAGGTGCCAGAGTACATAACCAACAAAGTAGCAAGCTGTTATGCCTGCGAGGCCACTCTCTACACCACACTATACACTATCGCGCAACAGTCTTTAACGAGGATGGGAATGGAGACGAGCATTAGTAGTGAAGGTAAGGCATGGCAAGTCTTTAGGTGGCCTCTCAGACCCTTCCCACTTGGGCCTGCTGGCTACTCCGCACTGCTGGTACCCCCCCATCTCAACGTGCCCTCTCAACCCCTCTCAACCCCTCTATACCCCCGCCGAACCCCTCGGTACCTCCGCCGAGGGGTTGGGTGACCGATGGGGAGGTGTGGGAGGGAGGGAAGGAAGAGCAAGGGGAGTGGAAGGGGCGGATGTCAATGAGAATCAAGAGCATGAGGAAACTAAATCAACTGAGTCAAGAAGCAGACGGGGGAGACGCGGGGGCGGAGACCAAGAATGGGGAGGAGAGGGAGGAAGTGGCGGGGCAGGTGTTATCCAGTGGATGTGCTTATGATGAGATAGCTTGTGTGCGAGATAGCCTTGATATTGTCACTGGGCGAGTGTCGTTGGAAGATATGTGTGGCAGTAGCGCTGGGGGGAAATGGATCATGATGAGACTTCAAATCAAAGCACTCTGGGCTGATTGATTTATATACTGCTAGGTACAGGGTTTGGTGATGCTTGCATGCCACTAAAACTGCAGGATTGGACTCGTTCAACTCAGCACTCGAAAATTGTAGACTTATGGATGTGTTGGTGGTAACATGTTGGATGGACCCACTCACTGGTACAGTACTATGTAATTGGACAATGTTTTCTTTGTACCAATCATTGTGTTGAGATAATATCGAGACTTCAGCACTTCAAAGAATTCGTGTAGTACAGTTAATACAGTGCGAGACTTCGCACGTAATAGTAAAGTACCGATAGGCTGACGTCAGCAAAGCGCTACGCGCGCTAGGATGACGCCAGCAAGTAGCTATAGTGTCAAACATATGTGTATATGTTGTTGTTTAGATAGGCTTTAGTGGGGTACTTGTGAATCAAGAAAACAGGAATGAAATGACTAAGTGAAAGTTGGGTACAAAAGGCAAACCCTAGGAAACTGTACCCCATATGTGCTACCCCACTATAGCCTACAGTAACTATGTCAAATAACTCTGACACACCCCCATAGGCAAAGTGGGGGAGAACAAGGGGTCACAAGACCAGTCAAGCAAAGCAAAGCAAGCTTAGGGTGGATCACAAAGTCACCACACATTCCGAGCACAAGTTCAAGGCCACAAGACCAGTTCACATGCAGGATTACATATATATATAAGGCTAAACAAGCAAGAGCAGGAGTATATATATATGCAACAGTACAAACAAGGTCAAGAGGTGAGCAAGTGAGGCAAGGTAGGCACAAGACCCAGCTGAGTACAGAAGCGCTGATGATCACAAGGCGCAAGTGCCTTGGTGAAGATATCAGCAGTGTTGGCCTCAGAGGCCACGTACGCAAGTCGCAGCTGACCACGCTGCTGTAGCTCACGAGCAAGGAAGTAGCGAAGAGCAATGTGCTTCGTTCTGTGCTCCAGTCTCTGCTCTCGACACAAGGCCAGCATGGCCTTGTTGTCTACGTAGAGCACTGGAGGAGAACGAGGCGGCTCTCCGAGGTCAGTCAGCAGGTAGGTGAGCTAGCGAAGCTCCTGTGCAGCCATGGCCCCGGCGTAGATCTCAGCCTCGCAACTGGAGCCGAGAACAGAAGACGAGCGAGTAGCCCGCCACGAAACAGAGCCGGAACCAAGGCTGAAGGTGTAACCCTGTGACGACCGCTGCGTAGCCTGGTCGTCAGCCCAAGAAGCGTCTGCGTGTCCAGTGAGGACCACTGGACTCTGCCCTCCAAGCACAAGCCCCATGCCCGATGTACTGCACAAGTAGCGCAACACCCTCTTCGCTGCAGCCATGTGCTCCGGTCTGTGTCTCCCAGGAGCAACATAGCGTGCAAGAATGCTAAGAGAGTATGCAAGGTCAGGTCGTGTGCAGGTCATCAGGTACATGAGGCAGCCAACAAGCTCTGGGTACGGGCCACTCGACTCTACGGACTCATCCGAAGGCAGAGCTGAGAGCGAGTGGCGAGTAGGCAGAGGAGTGGCCTGAGGCGAGGAGTACGTGAAGCCGAAGCGCTGAAGGACCTGCTGCACCATGTGTGACTGAGTCAGGGTAATGGTGCGGCGTGCTCTGTCCCGGGTGATCTGCAAGCCAAGGTAGCTGCGCAGTTCACCCAGGTCTGTGCACGTGTGTCTCTTCTGCAGCTCGGACTTCACGTGGGCGAGTCCAGCAGTGTCAGCTGTGGCAAAGACCAAGTCGTCGACGTACACGAGGATGTAGAACGGCTGCAAAGAAGTGTCGGTGCGCAGAAACAGCGACGGGTCGGCAGTAGAGGGAGCAAACCCAAGAGCCGCAAGTGTAGTCCTCAGTGTGTCGTGCCACTCACGCGGTGCCTGGCGGAGACCGTAGACTGGCCGCCGGAGGCTCCACTGGGTGCCAGGAGGAAAAGACCCAGTGAAGCCAGGTGGGCGACGCAGCCAGATCTCCTCGTGCAGGCTGCCCTGCAAGAAAGCAGTGCTGAAGTCAAGAGAGTGCAGCTCGTAGTCGCGGTGAGCAGCTATGTGCAGCAGTACCCGAAGAGTGGTCATCTTCGGGGTGGGAGAGAAGGTCTGAAAGTAGTCAACTCCCTGCCGCTGACTGAAGCCACGAGCCACGTAACGCGCCTTGAAGACAGGCGGAGAACCCGGCGGCCGCTTCACCCTGAAAATCCACATGCCACTGACGATGTTCGCCCCAAGCGGGGGAACCTCGTCAACGTAGGTGCCTGTGGACTTCCAGGAAGCCATCTCTGCGTCCATAGCTGCCTGCCACTGAGAGGAGTAGGGACCCTCTATCGCCTCCGCGTAAGAGCGCGGAGTCGGGATGTCAAGTGCATCCGGGTCTCCCTCAGGGGTAAGCAGTACGGACACGAGATGAGGTGAAGCAGCAGCCAAACACTGGAACTCCTCCTGCCTGTCCTCAAGGACGTCCGTGCCAAGGGCACACTCACCCCCGACGGACGGAGGACAGACAGACTCAGACTCAGCAACAAGACTAGCAGCGTAGTCTAGACGACAGCGAGCAGCAAAGTCGACGAGCTCAGTAACTAGGGCAGACGCAGCAGTGGACTCAAAGGAAGGGTCAGTGACAACAGTAGCAAGGAGACGCGTGACAGTAGGACTGGCAGCACGAAGAGAGTCCGACTCCGGGTCAGGAAGAGCAGGAAGAGAGGACTCAGGAGGAGAAGGCAAAGGGGCACGCAGAGGAGCAGTGGACGGACGCAGAGACATCCGGTGCGTGCCAGGGACAGGAGGAGGACGCTGACGCGAACCACGACCACTAGTGCGAGAGGCACGGACAGGTGACGCAGGGCGAGACGCAGGCTCACGACGCTCAGCAAGACCTCCAGTAGGACCAGTGTAGGGAGAAGGAGCGGGCAGTGGGGAGGCAGGCTGTAACTGTAACTGTGACGGGACAGGCTGTGGACACTCTAAGGGAGGAGGAGGACCAGTAGAAGGCGGGAGACCAAGAACCTGCTGAAGGAGCGGAACGAAGTACGGCCGAGGCCGTTTGGCGACTCCAGACACAGCAGGGACAGCACCAGTACCCCCAGCGGCAGCACCAGCGCCAGCAGTACCTCCAGCTCCAGCACCCCCAGCAGGACCGCCTCCAGGACCGACAGCAGTAGCCTCAGCGCCAACACCCTCAGCAGCTCCAGCTCCAGTCGTACCTGCAGGCCCAGCAGCTCCAGTACTCCCAGTACGAGCACCTCCGGGACCCGCGGCACCAGCACCCTCAGCAGCCGAAGAACCTCCAGCTCCAGCAGCACGCCTCCAGCGCCGGGCAAACCACTCGCGCAGCTCCTGTGGAGAGAGTGCCTCCCGTCGAGACGAAGCGCCCGGAGAACCTCCAGGCTCAGCACCGCCAGACGCCACACGAGCAGGCCCAGCTCCCTCAGGCTCCGCACCCCCAGGCTCAGCACCTCCAGGCGTAGCACCCCCAGGCGTAGCACTCCCAGGCTCAGCACCCCCAGGCTCAGCACCCCCAGTAGTAGCACCCCCAGGCTCAGCACCCTCAGGCTCAGCACCCCCAGTAGTAGCACCCTCAGGGTCAGCACCCCCAGGCGTAGCACCCACACGCTCAGCACCCCCAGAGTCAGCACCCCCAGGCTCAGCACCCTCAGCAGCACCAGAGTCACCAGTAACCTCGACAGGCTCGACTGCGTCTACCTGGGACACACCTGAAGGGGCAGGACCCTGAGGGGGGAGGGGGTCTACCGGGGGGGGACCTGGGACAAGGAAGAGCGGTGGCGGGGGGAGGGACGGAGTGCGGTAGGGGAAGAGGCGGTAGTAGGGGACCGACTCGTCAAACGTGACGTCCTGGGAGGACAGAACACGGCGAGAGGTGGGGTGGTAGAACTGCCACCCTGGCGCGTCAGGGGGGAAGCCAAGGAAGACGCAAGGAGCAGCACGAGGGGACAGCTTGTCCGCAGACAAGTCGCGGACAAACGCCCGAGATCCCCAGACACGGAACGCAGACGCATCGCCAACCTTCCCCGTCCACAGCAAAGCTGGGGAGGTCTCCGGCATGGAGACCCTGGGGTGAAGGTTGATCTGATGCGCCGCGTACCGAACCGCAAACGGCCACAGAAAATGGGGGGCAGCCGCATGCATCATGGACGTACGGGCGACATCCATGATCATGCCAATGCGGCGCTCAGCAATCCCATTTTTCTGTGGAGAGTCCGGAAGCGTGAAGGTCTGGCGGATGCCTCGTGCACGACAGTAGGCTCGCAGAAGGCCAGAGGAGAACTCTCCACCTCTGTCAGAGTGCAGACGCTGAACAGGAAAGTCCGAGCCGAAGCTCTGCCTGAGCTGGAGACGAGCTGCGCGGATCCAGTCGATCAACACCTCAGTGACATCACCCTTGCTGCGCAAGGGGAAGACTGTGGTGTAACGCGAGTAGTCGTCAACCACCAGCAGGAAGTAGCGCTCGTGACCGTGTCCACGGACGCGGGCCGGGCCCCACACGTCCATGTGAAGCGTCTGCAGCGGGGCCTCTGTCGGAGGAAACTGGGAGGAGTGAGGGGCAGCCCGCTGCCGCCCCTCGACACAGGGGACGCAGGTAGGGCCAGGCCCCGGAGGAAGGGGAGGGAGGGACCGGGGAAGACCAGAGACAAGGACACGGGAGGCCATGCTTCGGAGACGAAGCAGGGAGGGGTGACCAAGGCGGTGGTGCCAGAGGAGAGTCTCGTGAGACAGGAGGCGACACGAACAGGGGGCAGACTCAGGACCAGACCTGGACGCTGCAGCAAACACCTGACCCGACGCAGCTACCTGACCAGACGTAGTGACTGGAGGAGACGCAGTGGTCAGGGTGTACAGGCTCGACCCCGGCCGACGGGTAAACGTGGCCAGGTGTCGGCCTGTCCGAGCGTCCGTGCAGTGGGTCACCCGCTGACTCGCAGGAGTGAACTGGTGAACCCCCGCATCCTGTAGGTCAGCACCACTCACCAAGTTCGTAGAGAACGAGGGAAGGTAAAGACCAGACAGGGTGCCAGAGGGGGCCGCCGGACACGGGAGGACAGTGGAGAAGTGAGCAAGGACAGGACCCCCAGAGGGGTCTGCCAGAGAGACTGCAACTGGCCGGCTAAGCGGCGTGAGTGTGGTGCGGTCTCGAAAGAAGGAGCGAGAAGCCCCCGAGTCAAGGGTGAAAGTGTGGGAGGCCGAAGCCGACGCAGAACCTGAGAGAGCAGACTCACCAGCACCTGAGGGAGCAGACGCACCTAGAGCAGCAGCCTCGCTAGCACCTAGAGCAGCAGCCTCACCAGTACCTAGAGCAGCAGTCTCAATGCCCGGGTCGGGTGGAAAACACCGGTAACAGTCACCCTCATCACTAATAGTCACAGTATACATGGTAGCAAGAATAGCATCAAAGTCAAGGTCAAAGACAGCCACACCCGCCCTAGACAGCTCACCCCAGCGGGGGATCTCAGTGGCCTCAGGGAACTGGTGACGCCAAGCGTCCGTCAGGCGGCCAAAGCAGCGCTGGGTGGAGTGCGCACCCCCGCACTGCTCACCCGCGCGGTCGCCGGTGCGGAGGACGTAGGCGCACGGACCAGTACCCCCACCCCTCTGGCGTGCAGTGTACCACTCACGGAGCTGCTGAGGGGAGGGGATGTCACGAGTGCGCTGCTGCTGCTGCTGCTGCTGCTGCTGCTGGCGCTGACCACCACCGGAGCCGACCCTCTGCGCAGCGCCACCCCGACCAGCTCCACCTCCTCCGCCGCCTCCTCCTCCACCGCCGCCACCTCCGCTCCCTCCGCCACTGCCGCTGCCGCCTCCGCCTCCACTGCCGCCACCGACACCTCCACCCCCGCCACCACCCCCACCGCCACCCCCACCTCCTCCACCGCCTCCACTGCCGCCTCCACCGCCCCCGCTAGTTCCTCCAGCGCCCCTGCCCCCCTTGCCCTTGCCAGGGCGGCGTCTCCCGCTAGGGGTAGACGCCGCACCGACCGACTCAAGCCCAACGAGGTCGGCCGCAGCAGCCGAGGCAACAGAGGGCAAAAGGGGGGAGGGGGAACACCCCTCAAAGATGGGGGTGCGAGGGTCACCACGAGAGGCTCCTACAGCTACTATGCTCTTCTCTGCTGCTAGGAGGGACTTCTCGAGGAGGTCAACGGTGAGAGTGGTGGGGCAAACTGAGAGGAAGTGGTCCCTGACTACGCGAAGGGAGTCAGGGAGCCGGGTGACTATGTAGTAGAGGGTGATGTATATGGGGGGGGGGTTCTTGGCGCAGAACTCAGCAGGAAGCGCAGCGCGGTAGCGAGTGTCACTAGTGCGTAGGTGCGTAATGAGGTCAGCGACTGTGGGAAAGGCAGCAAGGTCAGGGAAGAGGTACGGTAGCATGAGGCGACTCAGTGCAGCAGTGGCAGGGGAGGAGTAGCGTGCAACTACAGCGTCGTACAAGGTCTGAGCACTCTTGTACTGGCTAAAGTGCGCACGCTCAGAGGTAGGCAGGTGGCGACGCACAGCAAGACGTGCAGCAGCATCGCGCGTGGCCCACTGGGAGCGAACAGTTGCGTCAGCATCAGTGGCGGGGGCAGGAGAGGCACCAGAAGTGAGGTCAAAGAGGGAGAGGCCGTCTGCCCTATCGCACTGTAAGAAAAGCTGCAGGTCATCTATCCAGACGTCAAAGTCAATGGCCCGACCCTCAGCGTCAAAAGCGAGGACACTAGGGGTAGCCATGACAGCAGTAGACTAGCAGCGCAAACAGTGGGGTGAGGGCAGTGCTGTGAGAGAGGCGCTGCTCTTACCGGACAGGGCGGCTCGGGCGGCTCGGCTGCAGGGCGGCTCGGGCGGCTCGGCTGCAGGGCGGCTCGGCGACTCGGCTGCTGGGCGGCTCGGCGGCTCGGCTGCTGGGCGGCTCAGTGGCTCGGCTGCTGGGCGGCTCGGCGGCTCGGCTGCTGGGCGGCTCAGCGGCTCGGCTGCTGGACGGCTCGGCGGCTCTGCTGCTGGGCGGCTCGGCTGCTGGGCGGCTCGGCGGCTCGGCTGCTGGGCGGCTTGGTGGCTCAGCTGCTGGACGGCTCGGCGGGGCCGCTGAGAGGGCCGCGTCAGGGGCCGCTGGGAGGAGGCGGCGGGGCCGCTGAGAGGAGGCGGCGGGGCCGCGGAGAGGAGGCGGCGAGGCCGGAAAGGGAGGTGGCGGGGCCGCGTCAGGGGCCGCGGCAGGGGCCGCGTCAGGGGCCGCGGCAGGGCCGCGTCAGGGCGCCGCGTCAGGGGCCGCGTCAGGGCGCCGCCAGGGGCCGCGGCAGGGCCGCGTCAGGGCCGCGTAAGGGGCCGCGGCAGGGGCCGCGTCAGGGGCCGCGTCAGGGCCGCGTCAGGGCCGCGGCAGAGCCGCGTCAGGGCCGCGTCAGGGGCCGCTTCAGGGCCGCGGCAGGGGCCGCAGCAGGCCGCGTCAGGGCCGCGTCAGGGGCCGCGGCAGGGGCGCGTCAGGGCCGCGGCAGGGGCCGCGTCAGGGCGCCGCGTCAGGGGCCGCGTCAGGGCGCCGCCAGGGGCCGCGGCAGGGCCGCGTCAGGGCCGCGTCAGGGCCGCGGCAGAGCCGCGTCAGGGCCGCGGCAGAGCCGCGTCAGGGCCGCGTCAGGGGCCGCTTCAGGGCCGCGGCAGGGGCCGCGGCAGGCCGCGTCAGGGCCGCGGCAGGGGCCGCGTCAGGGCGCCGCCAGGGGCCGCGTCAGGCCGCGTCAGGGCCGCGTCAGGCGCCGCCAGGGGCCGCGTCAGGGCGCCACCAGGGGGCGCGTCAGGGGCCGCGATAGGGCGCCGGCAGGGGCCTCGTCAGGGCGCCGCCAGGGGCCGCATAGGGGGCGCGTGGGAGGCGGCGTAGGGGCCACGTAGGGGCAGCGTAGGGGCCGCTAAAAAAAATTTTAGGGCAGGGCGCAATGTGCGCGGGCAGCTAAAAAAAAAATTCTTATGGTGGGCCCTTAGGAAGGAACGGTCCCATGTAGGAACCCGCTCTATACCATGTGAATCAAGAAAACAGGAATGAAATGACTAAGTGAAAGTTGGGTACAAAAGGCAAACCCTAGGAAACTGTACCCCATATGTGCTACCCCACTATAGCCTACAGTAACTATGTCAAATAACTCTGACAGTACTCACTGTGGGGTACAACCCCTTAGGTTTCATTCTTGTACCAAACTCTCTCGACATTGCAATCATCTCTTGCCTAAGGATTCTAACATGGCATCTAGAGCATAGGTCCTTAGGACCTAGGATTAGGGCCCACCTCACCTGCCTTGCCTACTGCCTGCGCGCGGCCCTTTTTTTTTCCCCGCGCGCGCCTCTTACGCAGCTTGCGCGGCCCGTTTAGGCCCCCCCCGCGCGCCACTTTCGCCGCCCGCGCGCAGCCCATTTAGGCCACGCCCGCGCAGCCCGCCGCCGCACGCAGCCCGCAGTCGCGCGCGGCCCGTCGCCACGCGCAGCCACGCAGTCGCGCGCAGCCCGTCGCCACGCGCAGCCAGGAGCCGCGCGCAGCCCGTCGCCACGCGCAGCCAGGAGCCGCACGCGGCCCGCAGCCCGCGCAGCCCGTCGCCGCATGCAGCCCGCAGCCGCGCGCGCAGCCCGCAGCCCCGCGCGCAGCCCGTAGCTTAGCGCAGCAAGCCGCCGCACGCAGCCCTCAAGCCGCTCCTGCCTGCTGCCTGCTGCTGCTGCCTGCTGCCTCTGCCTCCTGCCTCTGCCCCCCCTGCCTCCTGCCTGCTGCCTGCTGCCTGCTGCCTCTGCCTTTGCGTGTGACCTGGTGCCTGCTGCCTCTTGTCTGCTGCCTGCTGTCTGCTGCCTGCTGCCTGCTGCCTGCTGCCTCTGCCTCCTGCCTCCTGTCTGCTGCCTGCTGCCTCCTACCTCTGCCTGGCGCCATTATGACGACGCCTAACGTTCTAGCGTTCGAGCCTGACGGTCGCCCCATAGAGTTCGCTGTGTGGTTAGACGATCTCCAGCTGTTCCCTCCGACTGATGCCAAAGAGGGCGTTTCCCTGTTCGATTATGTCTCTGGCACTGCCGTTGCTCCTGCTGCTGATGCTCCTGCTCTCGAACGCTCCCAGTGGCAGACTCGCGATGCTGCTGCACGCCTCGCTATTAGGAACCACCTGCCGATTACTGAGCGCGCATTTCAGCCAGCACAGAACTGCTAAGACACTGTACGACGCTGTAGCTGCGCGCTACTCCTCCCCGGCCACTGCAGCCATAGGTCGACTCATGCTACCGTACCTGTTCCCCGATCTTTCCTCGTTCACCACTGCTGAGGACCTCGTTTCTCACCTGCGCGCTACTGACACTCGCTTTCGTGCCGCCCTCTCAGCCGAGTTCTGCGCCGCAAACCCCCCCCCCCCCCCCCCCCCCCCCCCCCCTCCCCCCGATGTACTTCACTCTCTATTTCCTCGTCACCCGCCTCCCTGACACTCTTAGCTCTGTCAGGGACCACTTCCTAGCGCTAGACCCCACCACTCTCACTGTCGACGACTTCGAGATGCACCTCCTCGCAGCAGAGAAGAACATCCTTGCTGTAGGTGCTGCTCGTGGCACTCCTCGCTCTCCCCTCTTTGAGGGGTGCTCCCCCTCCCCTCTCACCCCCTCCTACGCCTCCGCAGCTGCTGCTCACGACTACCTTGGTGCTGAGGAGGTCAGAGCTACTTCCGCTCCTAGTGGGAAGCGTCGCAGCGGCAGGGGCAGCAGGGGTGGCAGGGGCGGTGGGGGTGGCGGTGGAGGTGGCGGTGGTGTAGGCGGAGGGGGAGGTGGAGGTGGTGGGGGTGGTCGTGGGTGTGGAGGCGGTGGAGGTGGTGGTGGGGGCGGCGGAGGCACTGGGAGCGGTGGAGGGGGCAGCAGCGGCGGTGGGGGAGGAGGGGGTGGTGGTGGCAGTGGTGGTCAGGGCCAGCAGCAGCCGCAGCAGCAGCAGCGTCAGCGCCAGACCCCCACTTCCCAGCAGCTTCTTGACTGGTATGCCGGGCGTGGGGTTTCTGGGGGTCCTGGTCGCTGCCCCTATATTATCCGCACAGGTCCCCGCACTGGTCGCCAGTGCACAGGTTTCCACACTGAGCAGCGTTGCTTCGCTCGACTTAGCGATGCCTGGCGCGCCAAGTTTCCTGATGCTCCTGAGTTCCCCAACTGGGCAGACTTGCTTAGGCATGACGTACCTATCTTTGATCTTGACTATGAGGCAATTCTTGCTGCTATGTATGCATTGTCTGTTAGTGCTGAGGGTGACTGCTACTTGTGTGTGCCGCCGGATCCTGGTACTGCCCCTGGTATAGCCCCTGCAGCACTAGGTGCTTGTGAGTCTACTCCCCCTGGTACTGCGCCTGCACAGGCTTTGCACACCTTTACACTTGACTCTGGTGCTTCCCGCTGTTTCTTTCGCGACAGTACCACAGTCACTCCCCTCCCTGCACCTGTTCCTGTCTCACTGGCTGACCCCTCTGGGGGCCCAGTGCTTGCACGGTCTTCCACTGTGCTTCCGTGTCCGGCGGTCCCGTCTGGTTAGCTGTCTGGTCTCCACCTCCCCTCGTTCTCTACGAACTTGGTGAGTAACGCTGTCCTCCAGGATGCGGGGGTTGACACCTTCACCCCTGGCCGGCAGCGTGTGGCGATTTGCACGTGCTCCCAGACTGGTCGCCACCTGGCCACGTTCAGTCGTGCGCCAGGGTCCAGTCTGTACACCCTCACCACTGCGTCGCGATCCGCCCCTTTGTCTCCCCAGTTGCACGCGTCTGCTCAGGTTGCTACACTGTGTGAGTGTCGCCGGCTGTCGCACGACACTCTCCTGTGGCACCACCGCCTTGGTCACCCCTCCCTGCCTCGCCTTCGTAGCATGCACTCTCGCTTCCTTGTTTCTGGTCTTCCCAGGTCTCTGCCTGCCCTCCCTCCCTCGCCTGCGCCGCCCTGCATTCCTTGCGTCGAGGGGCGGCAGCGCGCCGCTCCTCACTCCTCCTCGTTCCCTCCCACAGAGGCTCCACTGCAGACTCTCCACCTGGACGTGTGGGGCCCAGCCCGCGTCCGTGGACAGGGCCACGAGCGGTACTTCCTGCTGGTTGTCGACGACTACACGCGCTACACCACGGTCTTCCCCTTGCAGCGCAAGGGGGATGTCCGTGGTGTTTTGATCCCCTGGATCCGCGCTACTCGTCTCCAGCTCTGCGAGCGGTTCCAGACGGACTTTCCTGTCCTGCGTCTGCACTCTGACCGAGGTGGTGAGTTCTCCTCAGACCTCTTGGCAGCCTTCTGTGCGGAGCACGGCATCTGCCAGACTTTCACGCTTCCGGCCTCTCCGCAGCAGAATGGGGTTGCTGAGCGCCGCATTGGCTTAGTCATGGAGGTCGCTCGTACCTCCATGATCCATGCGGCTGCCCCCCATTTTCTGTGGCCGTTTGCGGTCCGGTACGCCGCGCATCAGCTCAACCTTTGGCCCCGTGTCTCCTTGCCGGAGACCTCGCCCACACTGCTGTGGACAGGGAAGGTTGGCGACGCGTCGCGTTTCCGGGTCTGGGGTGCTCGTTCCTTTGTCCGCGATACCACTGCGGACAAGCTCTCCCCTCGCGCCATTCCTTGCGTCTTACTTGGCTTTGTCCCTGACGCGCCTGGCTGGCAGTTTTACGACCCCGCCTCGCGCCGTGTCTTTGCGTCTCAGGACGTCACCTTTGACGAGTCCGTCCCCTTTTACCGCCTCTTCCCCTACCGCACTGCTCCTCCCTCCCCCCCGCCACTCTTTCTCACCCTAGGTCCTCCCCAGGTAGACCCCCTCCCCGTGCCAGGTCCTGCTCCTTCAGGTGTCTCTCAGGTAGACCCCCCCGCGCCTGCGCCTGTTGAGGTCACTGGTGACTCCAGTCCTGTTGGGAGTGGTGCTGTCCCTGGGGGTGCGGAGCTTGGGGGTGCTGGGTCTGGGGGCGCTGAGCGTGAGGAGCCTGGAGGTGCTGCGTCTGGGCGTACTGCGTTTGGGGGGGCTGAGCCTGTGTGTGCGGAGCCTGGGGTTGCTGAGTCTGGGGGTGAGTCGGCTGAGGGTTCTGAGACTGCTGTTCCGCGGTCTCCTTGGAGTAGCCGTCTTCGTCCGCGTGTGCCCCTCACCTCCCAGCAGCTGCACGACTGGTACGGTTGCCGTCAGCGTCGCACTTCTGCACCTCAAGGCTCTCCTGCTGGAGGTTCTTCTGCTGGTGTCGCTGGTCCCGGAGGTGCTCGTACTGGGGAAACTGGAGCTGCTGGGGCTGGTGGTGGTGCTGCTAGAGGTACTGGAGCTACTGGCGGTGCTGGAGCTGCTGAGGGTACTGGAGCTGCTGGAGGTGCAGGAGCTGCTGGAGGTACTGGAGCTGCTGGAGGTGCTGGAGCTACTGGCGGTGCTGGAGCTGCTGAGGGTACTGGAGCTGCTGGAGGTGCTGGAGCTGCTGGAGGTGCTGGAGCTGCTGGAGGTGCTGGAGCTGCTGAAGGTGCTGGAGTTGCTGGAGGTTCTGGAGGTGCTGGAGCTGCTGGAGGTGCTGGAGCTGCTGGAGGGGCTGGTGCTGCTCGTGCTGGTGGCACTGCTCAGCCGCGCCTGTTCTTCGCTCCGCCGTCTCCGTCGTCTCAGCCACCACCTGACTCTGCACTTCTCCAGGTTCTCAGTCTTCCCTCATCTACTGGTCTTCCGTTACAGCCTGGCTCACCGCTGCCTGCTCCTTCTCCGTACACAGAGCAGCCTGGTGGCCTTGCAGAGCGTCGTGAGCCTGCGTCGCGTCCTGTCTCCCCTGTCAGTTCCGGTCGTCGTGTTCCTCGTCAGAGCCAGCCGGCTGTCTCCGGCCCTCCCCTTGTAGTTCGTCGTCCTTCCTCTCCTTCGCCGCGTGTTCCTCTGCCGCCTCCCCCTGCGTCCTCTCTGCCTGTCGTTGCTGACCCTGCGTCTGACCGGTTTCGTGCTGAGCACTCTACTGTCACGCGTCTGCTTGCCACTGTTGTCACTGACCCGTCGTTTGAGTCTGCTGCTGCGTCTGCCTTAGTCGCTGAGCTTGTTGACTTTGCTGCTCACTGTCGTCTAGACTACGCCGCCAGTCTTGTTGCTGAGTCTGCGTCTGTCTGTCCTCCGTCCGTCGGGGGTGAGTGTGCTCTTGGCACGGACGTCCTTGAGGACAGGCAGGAGGACCTTGAGTGTCTTGCAGCCGCTGCGCCTCATCTCGTGTCCATGCTGCTTGCCCCTGTGGGAGACCCGGATGCACCAGACATCCCTACCCCACGCTCTTACGCTGAGGCGATCGCGGGTGAGTACTCCTCTCAGTGGCAGACAGCCATGGACGCAGAGATGGCATCCTGGAAGTCCACAGGCACCTACGTCGACGAGGTTCCCCCTCCTGGGGCGAACATTGTCAGTGGCATGTGGATTTTCAGGGTGAAGCGGCCGCCAGGTTCTCCGCCTGTCTTCAAGGCTCGTTACGTGGCTCGAGGCTTCAGTCAGCGAGAGGGAGTTGACTTCTTCCAGACCTTCTCCCCCACCCCGAAGATGACCACTCTTCGGGTGCTGCTGCATGTTGCCGCTCAGCGTGACTACGAGCTTCACTCTCTTGACTTCAGCACAGCCTTCTTACAGGGCAGCTTGCACGAGGAGATTTGGCTGCGCCGCCCTCCTGGCTTCACTGGGTCGTTCCCTCCTGGTACCCGGTGGAGCCTCCGGCGGCTGGTCTACGGTCTCCGCCAGGCGCCACGTGAGTGGCACGACACACTGAGGACGGCACTTGCGGCTCTAGGGTTTGCTCCGTCGACTGCTGACCCGTCGCTGTTTTTGCGCACCGACACTTCGCTGCCGCCGTTCTACGTTCTCGTGTACGTCGACGACTTGGTCTTTGCCACTGCTGACACTGAGGCTCTCGCCCTGGTGAAGTCGGAGCTGCAGAAGAGACACACGTGCACAGACCTGGGTGAACTGCGCAGCTACCTTGGCTTGCAGATCACCCGGGACAGAGCACGCCGCACCATCACACTGACTCAGTCACACATGGTGCAGCAGGTCCTTCAGCGCTTCGGTTTCACCTGGTCCTCAGCACAGGCCACTCCTCTGGCTACAGGTCACTCGCTCTCAGCTCCACCTTCGGACGAGTCCGTAGAGCCGAGTGGTCCTTACCCAGAGTTCGTGGGCTGCCTCATGTACCTGATGACTTGCACTCGTCCTGACCTTGCGTACCCTCTTGGCCTTCTGGCTCGTTACGTGGCTCGTGGCCGGCACCGAAAGGTGCACATGGATGCTGCCAAGAGGGTACTACGCTACTTGTGCAGTTCATCGGGCATGGGGCTCGTGCTTGGAGGACGGGGTGACGTTGTCCTCACTGGTCACTCGGACGCCTCTTGGGTTGATGACCAGGCTACGCAGCGGTCGTCACAGGGTTACACCTTCAGCCTTGGTTCTGGTTCAGTTTCCTGGCGTTCTACACGTTCGTCTTCAGTTCTCGGCTCCAGCTGTGAGGCCAAGATCTACGCCACAGCCATGGCGGCACAGGAGCTGCGCTGGCTCACCTACCTGCTGACCGACTTGGGAGAGCGGCCTCGTTCTCCTCCAGTTCTGTACGTTGACAACAAGGCCGCCATTGCCTTGTGTCAGGAGCATAGACTGGAGCACAGAACAAAGCACATCGCTCTCCGTTACTTTCTTGCTCGAGAGCTGCAGCAGCGTGGCCAGCTTCGTCTTACCTACGTGGCCACTCGGGCCAACACTGCTGATATATTCACCAAGGCGCTTCCGCCTGGTGATCATCAGCGTTTCTGCACTTTGTTAGGCCTTGTGCCCACGCTTCCTCACTTGCTGTAGGCTTTGTTTGTACCATGATTTATATGTATACCTGCATGCTTGCTCTTGTAGGTAGATATCACTGTACTGTTGTTGTTACATATATATCTCTGCATGTGAACTGGCCTTGTGGCCTTTTTGCTTGTGCTCAGACTTCGTGGTGACGTTGTGATCCACCCTGAGCTTGCTTTGCACTTCCTGCCTGGTCTTGTGACCCTTTGTTCTCCCCCACTTTGCCTATGGAGGTGTGTCAAACATATGTGTATATGTTGTTGTTTGGATAGGCTTTAGTGGGGTACTCACTGTGGGGTACAACCCCTTAGGTTTCATTCTTGTACCAAACTCTCTCGACATTGCAATCATCTCTTGCCTAAGGATTCTAACATATAGGCCTCTTGAATAGTCACGTACCATTTTAGAAAAGGAATAGCGTGAATGGCACAGTACAGTAGGCGAATAGGTACTTTAGTCTAGCTATATATTCTGTATGCTTGTCATTTTATATTATATCAGATTTCAGAGACATAGATCTTGAAACATATCACTACATGAGCTTTGCTTATTAAGCTCAGACAAAGCCTCTTTCATTGGCTTTAATTCATACAAGATTTTCACTACGACAGGAAGCTACCATCCTAAGTATACGATCCTATTCAATCATTTCAAATTCTAACATGGTATTGCGAGCGTCTTAGGATTCTACAAGCTTCCAACTACATACTCTGCAACTATGTCTGGCTCTCCACGGTCCGACAACGGGTCTTCTGTTACGAGTCCATCACGCTCAACAGCGTCCCCAATTGCTGACAATTCTCATCTGCAGCAACATCAGCAACAACAATATCAGCAACAACCGATGTACGGCATGCCACTGAGCAATCAGACCGTACACATAGCCGCAGCAGCGGCATCAGCGGCAGCAGCCGCAGCAACAGCAGCATCAGCAGCCACAACAGCTGCAGCTGCAGTAACTGGTTCAACTAATCAACCAGGACAACAGTCTAGTTTCGTACCGACTGGACCATATCAATATCAAGGGGCTTACCAGCCAACAAATCTTCAACAGCGCGTCGATGCTGCCGTCTTATCACTTAACCAGATGTTTCCAAATGCTATGAGCGTTGATGGCTCCAGTTATCAGCATGGACAGTTCTCACAAGGGAGCGATGGGTCAAACAACTCCTTCTCCTTTATTCCTGGTGGACAAGGACAACAAACATCGCAAGGATCACAGATGCCATCACTTTATCAGTTACAGTCAGCTGACGGCACCGGAAACTATCTTCCTACTACTGCAAACCCAACAAAGATTAAAACGACAATGCCATTTAACGGTCAAGACTTTTATACCTGGAGTTTCGAATTCGAGCTTCTTGTTCAAACTGCGGGATTCTGGCAATTGTTCGACGGTACAGCACCCTTTCCATCTCGCGGCTCACCACTTCAACAGGCCACTTTTCGATCGGCGTCGCTGACTGCATACACAGTTCTCATTCGCAATATGACACCGACTGAACAGCTTGGTATTCGTCCTTTTTGTATCAGTACCGCTCCCGCTGAAGCAGCTTGGTTATACCTGCAAGGGGTTTACATGGCAAAGGACACCGTCAACCAGAGCAAAATCTTAACGCAGTTGTCAAATATACAGATGATAAACGGCGAGAAGGTGACGCAGTATATCAACCGCGCTCGAAATCTGCGCGACCAGCTTCAGAAGTGTGGAGGATACTTCCCCGACGCTATGTTTCACACGGTGCTACTCGCGGGTCTTGGACCAGAATGGAGGCAGTGTCGCTCTATTCTTCGGATGCAAGCAACATTGTCTGAGGGGGCACTCTGTGCCGCTCTCATCGCCGAGCAGCAGGATATGGACCTGCACAATGCTCGAGGAGGGAAAAAGGTGGTTAATAACACAGTCAGATTTTATTCTACTCCACGTCACAAGCCCGTTTGTTCTTTTTGCCGTAAAGCAGGTCATACTATCGATACCTGCTGGTCGAAGGATAAACCATCTTGGAAGCGGTCTGAATCGAAACACACCAAAGATTCTTCAGGTGACGCTGAGAAGCCGGAAGCTGCGAAGCCAAATACTGCGAAGCCGAACTCTGCGAAGCCGCCTGCTACACCTGCCAAGACACAAGCGAAAGAAGTTATTAATTGTATGACGTCAGTTTCTACCGTCTATGATCCTGACGCCGAAGAACGTGTTCATAATAACTTCAACGATGAACTCAATACGCCCATACCACCCGAGGTCTACGCCAACCTTGCACATACCTTGGAAGGTCCCAACACATGGTATCTCGACAGTTGTTGCGGCCAGCATCTGTGTTCCTCAGAAAATCGTTTCGTCATCAATCAGCGTCGTCTTCAGAACCCATGCGTTGTAACCGTCGCCAACAATCAACGTCTTACATCACACTGGATGGGTAACATCATTCTTGATTCCGTTGAAGAAGACTTCAGTCTTCACCTTAACGATGTACTTCTCGTTCCTCGACTTGGCTTCAATCTGATATCATCTGCACAGCTCATGCGGAATGGGATTACTCTTCTTGGCAAACCTGGAAAATTTACTTTGAAATATGGAGACAGGAAACTCGGCACGGCAGTCGAACAGAACGGTGTATTCGTCCTCAACTCCGTACCTGAGCGCACCACTGCCGACTCCGAAAATATTCTCTCTCTCGGCCCATGGGAGCATCGCGATGACATTGATTACACCGATGATACCGTTCCTCGTGAAGGAGTCGTACCCACGTCTTCAACCACGGCTGCTGCTGTCATGCTGACCTTCGACAATCAAGGCTTGAATGACGTCCAGAACTCCCGAGATTATCTTGCTCAAGTTGGTGGTTGGGGAGATACGACGAATATGCCCACGGGTGAAGGCGCTTGGGGGGCACAGGAACCCGACGCGACCACTTGGGGAGAAACACCTGCTGATCGTGATCAACGTCTTCTCACTAAAGCAGCGCAGCGTGTCGCTGACATGGAAGTCCTCGACTACTGACGACTTGTCGGTGTTGACCCTAAACCTGCAGCATCAGATCAAGAAAGCGGGGAGTTAGTTCTTTCACCTGGCGAATATGTCGACGTTGACATAAAAATTCCACCACCTAACCTAACCAGGTTCCTCCCGCCTGTCACAGATCATGTTCGCGCTGACGGTCATCGACTGCTGTCATCTTTCTTCGCTAACGCCGATAATTATCTGCGCGCACAGGGACACAAAGCTACTGCAGACACATGGCATAAGCGTCTTGGTCATCCGTCGCAGTCTACACTCAACAACACAATCAAAGCCGCTGTTCTCGACAAGAATTCGCATCTCTTACCTGGTGGCCTCGAAATGAAACCGGTCAATCGTCCGTCACCCTGTTTAATCTGCCCAGCAGCAAATCTACCGCACGAACCGTACCCGTCTCATTTTCCTGGCGCTGAGGATCATCGCTTGATGGAAAAAGTCTACAGCGATATTCTAAACTTACTTGCGGAGGGTTTCAATGGCGAGAAATACGTCATCACGTTTACTGAAGCTTCTACTCGATACGTCTGGACTTGTAACATGACTAACCGTTTTCTTGCCTTCACAGCGTTTCGAACATGGCTGCCTCTTGCAGAACGCGAGTCCGACACCAAACTAAAATCCTTCCAGTGTGACGGAGCCGGGGAATATCGAAGTCTCGAGTTTACAACATACCTGCAAGAGAGAGGCATACGGCGTCTATTCTCACTTCCTCACGCTCAGCAACAGAGCGGTGTAGCAGAACGCCTCAATCGAACTCTGCAAGAAAAGATGCGAGCTCTGCTCGCCCAATCTCAACTCGGCCCACTCTACTGGCCCTTCGCAATGGACCATGCAACACTGTTGCATAATCTTCTGTCCTCATCGGCTCTACCCAACAACGCATCACCCCACTTGTTGTGGACAGGCAAATTGGGCACTACAAAACTTCTTCGAGTTATTGGGTGTATCGTGCAATACCGTCCTCCTACCGCTCCACTAGGAAAATTCGATCAACGTGCTAAGTGGGGCCTTCATCTTGGCCTTGAGAAACAATTTTCTGCCTGGCGTATCATGGATTATCGCAATCGCCTCTTGGTTCCTGCCCGTCTTCGAACAATATCTCGCCACGCAGCGTGACCCTGCTACACTCTTCCACGGTGTTCGCTCATTCGCCAGCACCGACGCCGAACTCGCTGCCAGCGAAGAACCTGACCTCAACGGTGCACGTGAAGCTGCTCCCGATCCACCCATACCAACCACTTCTTCCGGATTTCCGGAATTCATTCCTCTCGTCGATGCTCATCCGGAGGACGTTCGCGATGTTCATCATACTTACCTGATGGACGACCAACGACGTCCCATGCCAGTTGTAACTGACAGCAGCATCCGCGTCGATCCTGACGAAATTGGGGGGGCAAGTGGTGAACAGAGTGAACCTGCCAATTTCGCAGGTCGGACCGAAGACAGTCCTAATTATCAAACTGGGCTTCAGATACTGGGACTCGCAGCAGCTGTACAGCACAATTCTACAGAAGTCGCAGAACTGAAAACTGCCCGACAGGCTCTTTCAGGACCACATCGCGAAAAATGGCGTGAAGCTATGGATCGTGAATTGGCTGCCCTGGAAAAACGGGAGACTTGGGAGCTCATACCCATCGAAAAAGCCATAAATAAAAATATTCTTACCGGAAAGTGGGTCTTCAGGGTGAAGACGCAAGCTGATGGCTCTTACGAGAAACATAAGGCAAGGTGGGTTGTTCGCGGTTTTGACCAAACTCATGGGGTAGACTACACTCTAACTTTCGCCCCGGTCAGCCGACACACAAGTCTTCGTCTCGTCATCTGCGAAGAATTTTCCGCTTCGACAAATTGACGTTTCCAACGCGTTTCTATACGCTGACGTCGATGCTGAAATCTACGTCGAATATCCGCATACCTATCCGACAAATCCGCCAAGTGTCTGCAAGCTCAAGAAGTCACTATACGGTATCAAACAAGCCCCGCGACTGTGGCAGCAGCATTTGAACAGAAAACTTATAGAAGTTGGATTCCAACAACTGCTGCATGATCCCGGGATGTATCGGCTAGACGACAAAGGGAGCTATGCGCTGCTTGTGGCATACGTGGACGACATTCTCTACGTCAGCTCTTCGGCTTCCTTGGGTGATCGCATCAAAGCAGATTTGAAGAAATCTCTCGATTTAACCGTCTCCACTGAAGTAACCCAATTTCTTGGGTTAAACATTACACGAACCTCCTCCGCCATCCACCTCACAGCATCGAAGTATGCTGAGCCACTCGCTAAGCGTTTCAAGATTTCTACAGATTACGTCGCTACATCCTATCGATCTACACCCACCGGGCACATCCTAAACAACACCAAACTTTCAGCAGCTGGCCTACAACTGTACCAGCAGCAACTCGGGTGTCTTCTCTTCGCAGCAGTCACGTGCCGTCCCGACCTTGCTTACGTCGCAAGCTATCTCGCATAGTTTTTACGCTGCCCAAAAGAATAACACCATCTCGATCTTCAGCGCGCTCTACACTACTTTGTCGCAACACCAACAGTCGGGCTGATTTTCAACACAGGAAAACCGACCGACAAAATGTACCTCAGCGGATATGTCGACGCAGACCACACTGGTGACACGTCCGATCGTCGGTCACGAACAGGCTACGTCTTCCGTCTCGAGCCAATTGGCCTGATCTCGTGGAACTCGTCGAAACAGGAACTCGTGTCACTTTCCTCGGCTGAAGCAGAATTCATTGCCGCGTGTGCTGCAACTTGAGAAGGATTATACTTACAGGAACTGCTCGACGAAGCAAAGTTCATCACGCCGAATCAGTTTACGTTACAGTGCGACAACCAGAGTGCAATTACCATCGCCAACAAGCCCGGCTTCGTCAATCGCACGAAACATATTTCACTGCGTTACTTCTTCGTCAAGGATGCGATCGACAAGGGGAGAATGCGCCTTGTCTACTGTCCCACTGGTGACATGGCAGCTGACTCACTTACCAAGAAGCTGACGCGACAGAAATTTCACCACTGCAACCAGCTCAGCGGAATTTCCGAGACAACCGGATAACTACACCGAACTCCTAGAAGTGAAGGGGAGTGTTGAGATAATATCGAGACTTAAGCACTTCAAGGAATTCGTGTAGTACAGTTAGTACAGTGCGAGACTTCGCACGTAATAGTAAAGTACCGATAAGTTGACGTCAGCAAAGCGCTACGCGCACTAGGATGACGTCAGCAAGTAGCTATAGGCCTTTTGAGTAGTCACGTACCGTTTCAGAACAGGAATAGCGTGAATGGCACAGTACAGTAGGCGAATAGGTACTTTACTCTAGCTATATATTCTGTATGCTTGTCATTTTATAATATATCTGATTTCAGAGACATAGATCCTGAAACATATCACTACATGAGCTTTGCTTATTAAGCTCAGACAAAGCCTCTTTCATTGGCTTTAATTCATACAAGACTTCCGCTACGACAGGAAGCTACCATCCTAAGTATACGATCCTATTCAATAATTTCAAATTCTAACACATTGTAAGGGAGGATGTTTTGTCATGGTACATCGTATCCTGATAATGCGTAAGCGGGTATTGGAAAAGAACACTGGGTTACTGGGTGTCGCGATCGTCGTCACAAAAGCAGGTTGGGTCCGAGGTGCTCACAGATTGGTCCGAGGGCTCGCAGATTGGTCTGAGGGGCTCAGCAATGGTCCGAGGGGTATGCGGGGGGTCCTTCCGAGCGGCTTGCTGGTGGTCCGAGAGCAGGGATGTAGAGGCAAGGGCATTTGCCCTTAATGCACTGAACATTCCGGCCTACGTTTCGAGCAGCTCGACCATTTAAAGTGTTGGATCCGCATGGCACCCGTGACCGTTACGAGCCTCGTTTGGGCCTTCCCCTGAATCAAAGCTTCGGTTTATGTTTCGAAGGACACCCCCCCCCGAATTCCCCCCGCCTCCCCCCCATACCCCCACTCCCCGATGATTTTTCCTATGGTGCTTTTGCCTAAGATATAGAGGCTGTAGGTGTGTGGATGAGTAGTTTGTATGTACCTTTTTCCTGCTAAGTAAGAGAAAACATCCTCCTGTGTTACATCAGAAACAAACACACTTTCCTAAGAGCCCTGATTTCAAGTTTTTAATTTGGACTGCGCCCGTGAAAATCAGGGCCGGAATTCGAGTAGCTCAGGACTCAAAGTTTTGGTCCCAGGGACTTCGACAAGCCTGTCCGAGAGTGCTTTTGTCAAACTTATATATAGCTGACATTTGTGTAGGCTGTAGTGGGTTAGCCCATAAGGGGTACAACCCAATTAGGGTTAGTACTTGTACCCAACTCTTTGCTAGTTCAATCATTCTCGTTCGTTATTTTGACATGGAATCAGAGCAGGTTCCTTGGGCCCACCACCTGCTACGCTGCTAGTACCCCCCCTAGGCCCGTCGCCCCTAGGCCCGTCGACCCTAGCCTACGCGCCCGGCCCGTCGACCCTAACCTACGCGCGCCCGGCCCGTCGCTCCTAGCCTACGCGGCCCGTCGACCCCTAGCCCGCGGCCCGTCGACCCCAGCGCCCGGCCCCGTTCCTAGCCCGCGCCCAGCCCCGTCCCTAGCCCATGCCCGGCCCCGTCGGCCCTTAGCCCCGCGCCCGGCCTCGTACCTAGCCCGCGCCCGGCCCCGTCCCTAGCCCGCGCCTGGCCCCGTACCTAGCCCGCACACGGCCCCGTACCTAGCCCCGCGCCCGGCCTCGTCGGCCCTTAGCCCCGCGCTCGGCCTCGTTCCTAGCCCAGCGCCTGGCCCCAAACCTAGCCCGCGCCTGGCCCCATACCTAGTCCCGCGCCCGGCCCCGTTCCACGCCCAGCGCCCGGCCCCGTACCTGCCCAGCGCCCGGCCTCGTCCCTAGCCCAGCGCCCGGCCCCGTACCTAGCCCGCGCCCGGCCCAGTACCTAGCCCGCGCCCGGCCCCATACCTAGCCCCGCGCCCGGCCCAGTTCCGCGCCCAGTGTCCGGCCCCGTACCTGCCCAGCGCCCGGCCCCGTCCCTAGCCCAGCGCTCGGCCCCATACCTAGCCCGCGCCCGGCCCCGTACCTAGCCCGTGCCCGGCCCCGTCCCTAGCCCGCGCCCGGCCCCATACCTAGCCCCCCGCCTGGCCCCGTCCCTAGCCCAGCGCCTGGCCCCGTACCTAGCCCGCGCCCGGCCCCGTCCCTAGCCCGCGCCCGGTCCCCCACGACGACCCCTAGCCCGTTCCCGGCCCCGTCCCTATCCCGCGCCCGGCCCCGTCGGCCCCTTGCCCCACTGTCACTGCTGATACTGCTACAGCTGCTACTGCTGCTGCTACTGCTGCTACTTCTATCCTGCGTACTGCACAACTATGGCTTCGCTTCGGGTTCTCACGTTTGATCATGAGGGCAGACCGGTTCAGTTTGACACGTGGCTAGACAACCTGCAGCTGTACCTACTGAGCGATTCTAAGGACAGTGTCTCGCTGTTTGACCTAGCGTCAGGCGCTGCTACTACCCCTCCCGCCACAGCTCACAGTTCGACTTGCTCACAGTGGCTTACTCGTGACGCTGCTGCCCGCTTAGCCATTCGCAACCACCTGCCATTAGCTGAATGCGCTCACTTCGGACAGCGCAGGCACTGTACGACGTTGTAGTCGCTCGCTACTCCTCCCCTGCCACTGCTGCTCTAGGCCGCCTTCTTCTGCCCTACCTGTTCCCCGAGTTGTCCGCCTTTACCACAGTCGAGGACCTTGTTTCCCACCTTCGCGCTAGTGACGCTCGCTACCGCGGTGCCGTTCCTGCTGAGTTCCTTGACAGGAACCCGCCCCCGATGTACATCACTCTCTACTTTATAGTCACCCGCCTCCCTGACTCTCTTCGCTCTGTCAGGGACCACTTCCTCTCTCTTGACCCCACCTCCCTCACTGTTGACCTCCTCGTGCAGCATCTCCTCGCAGCTGAGACTAGTGCAGTTGCTGTAGGTGCTGCTCGTGGCACTCCGCACCCGCCCTTCTTTGAGGGGTGTTCCCCCTCCCCCCTTGCCCCCTCCTACGCCTCTGCTGCTGCTGCAGACGTCTCTGTTCCTGAGGACGTCGGGGCTGCTTCTGCTAGTGCGAAGCACCGCAGCAGCAACGGCAAGGGTGGCCGGGGTGGTGGAGGTGGCAGCGGCAGTGGTGGAGGTGGCAGCGGGAGTGGTGGTGGGGGCAGCAGTGGAGGTGGTGGCGGCGGTGGGACTGTTGGCGGGAGTGGGGCCTCTGGTGGCGGTGGTGGAGGCAGCGGTGGGAGTGGTGGCAATGGAGGCGGTGGGACTGGTAGCGGTGGGACTGGCGCTCGGCGTGTCGGTTCTGGGGGTAGCCAGCGTCAGCAGCAGCAGCGTCGGAGCGAGACCCAGTCGCCCCAGCAGCTCCGTGGTTTCTGCGTGGGGCGTTTGGGGGTAGTTGCCTGAGTGACCGTGCTGGTCAGACTTGCGGGCGGCTCCATACTCAGCACCGCTGCTTCTCCCGCCTCGACGACGCTTGGCGTGCTGAGTTTGGTGACGACGTCGAGCTCCCTCGCTGGGCAGATCTGCTTAAGTCTAGGATTGCTATCTTTGACCTAGACTTTGATGCTATTCTTTCTGCTATGTATGCTGTCTGTTAGTGCTCAGGGTGACTGTTACCAGTGTGTGCCGCCTGACCCAAGTATAGCCGCTGCTACTCTAGGTGCTAGTGAGTCTGGTACTCTCCCTGGTACTGCGCCTGCTGAGGCCTTGCACACTTTCACGTTGGACTTCGGCGCCTCGCGCTGTTTCTTTCGTGACAGCACCGCCCTCACTCCTCTTCCTGCACCTGTCCCGGTCAGACTGGCTGACCCCTCCGGAGGACCGGTGGTGGCCCGTTCCTCCACTGTCCTCCCGTGTCTGGCGGTTCCGTCCGGCTCGCTGTCAGGTCTTCCACTCCCCTCGTTCTCTACGAACTTGGTGAGTACCGCTGCCCTCCAGGATGCGATGGTCACTACCACCACTCTTGGGGGTCAGCGTGTATCGATCTACACGTGCACACGGAGGGGGGTCACCTGGCCACGTTCACTCGTCGGCCAGGGTCGAGTCTGTACACACTCACTACCGCGCCTTCTCAGGTAGCTACGTCTACTCAGGTGTCCGCGTCAGGTCAGGTAGCCGCCTCTTGCTCGTGTCGCCTCCTGTCGCACCAGACTCTTCTGTGGCACCACCGTCTGGGTCACCCCTCCCTGCCTCGCCTTTGTGGCATGCACTCTCGTCTTCTTGTCTCTGGCCTCCCCAGGTCTCTGCCTCCCCTGCCGCCCTCGCCTGCCCCGCCCTGCCTCCCTTGCGTCGAGGGCGGCAGCGCGCCGCTCCTCACTCCTCCTCGCTTCCCCCGACGACTGCTCCCCTGCAGACTCTCCACATGGACGTGTGGGGCCCAGCCCGTGTCAGTGGACACAGCCGCGAGCGCTACTTTCTACTGGTAGTTGACGACTACACGCGGTACACCACGGTCTTCCCCTTGCGCAGCAAGGGTCAGGTCGTTGATGTCTTGATCCCTTGGATCCGCACAGTCCGTCTCCAGCTCCGCGAGCGGTTCGGCCAAGACCTTCCTGTCCTGCGTCTGCACTCTGACAGAGGTGGTGAGTTCTCCTCCAACCTCTTGCGGGTCTTTTGTCGTGGGGAGGGCATTCTCCAGTCGTTCACGCTTCCGGACTCCCCTTAGCAAAATGGGATTGCTGAGCGCCGCATTGGCTTAGTCATGGAGGTCGCTCGCACCTCCATGATCCATGCGGCCGCTCCCCATTTTCTGTGGCCGTTTGCGGTCCGGTACGCTGCGCATCAGCTCAACCTCTGGTCCCGTGTCTCCTTGCCGGAGACCTCGCCCACACTGCGTTGGACGGGGGAGGTTTGCGATGTGTCGGTGTTCCGGGTCTGGGGATCTCGTGCCTTTGTTCGCGATACGTCAGCGGACAAGCTCTCCCCCCGTGCTATCCCCTGCGTCTTCCTTGGCTTTGTCCCCGACGCGCCTGGCTGGTAGTTTTACCACCCCACCTCGCGCCGTGTCTTCCCTTCTCAGGATGTCACGTTTGACAAGTCGGTTCCCTTTTACCGCCTCTTCCCCTACCGCTCTGCCCCTCCCCCGCCCCCGCCGCTCTTCCTTGCTCCCGGTCCCCCTCCGGTAGACCCCCTCCCGCCGCAGGGTCCTGCTCCCTCAGGTGTGTCTCACGTAGACCCTCTCCCTGGTCCTGCACCTGTTCAGGTAGCTGTCGACTCAAGTGCTGCGTCTGGGGGTGCGGAGCCTGGGGGCGCGGAGTCTGAGGGTGGTGAGACTGGGGGTGCTGAGCTTGGGGGTGTTGAGACTGGGGGTGCTGAGCGTGGGGGTGTTGCGAATGGGGGTGGTGAGCCTGGGGGTGCTGAGCCTGAAGGTGTTGAGCCTGGGGGTGCTGCTTCGGAGGGTGCGGATTCTGGATGTGCGAAGCCTCAGGGTGCTGCTTCGTCTGGAGGTTCTGCTGGTGCTTCGCCGAGACTGTCTCCGCAGCAGTTGCGTGAGTGGTTTGTTCGGCGTACGCGCCTTCGGCGTGGAGCTTCTGGAGCTCGAGGTGCTGGCGCTGCTGGAGCTGGTGGTCCTGGAGTTGCTGCTGGAGCTGGTGTTACGGGAGGTACTGCGACCACTGGTCCTGGAGGTGCTCGTACCTGGGGTACTGGAGCTGCCGGGACTGGTGGTGTTGAGGGTGCTGGAGCTGGAGACCTTACGGAGTCTGGTACTCCTGGCGCAGGAGGCGCTGGAGTTGGAGGCCTTGGTGTTGGAGGTGCTGGAGCTGGAGGAGCTGGAGCTCTTGACCTTGGTGGCACTGTGCGGCCGCGACTACGTTCCCCTGCTCCAGCAGGTTCTTGGTACCCCGCCTTCTGCTGCCCTTACTCCTCCCCTCCTGTGTCCCCCGCCTGACCAGTCGCAGCCGCCGTTACAGCCGGCCTCTCCACTGCCTGCTCCTTCTCCTTACACTGAGCAGTCCGGCGGTCTTACAGAGCGTCGAGACCCCGCGTCTCATCCTGTCTCGCCTGTTCGCCGTGCTCGTCGTGTTCCTCGTTCGCGTCCTCCTCCTGTCCCCGGCACGCACGCTATGACCCTTCGTCCTTCCTCTGTTCCCCTGCGTGTTCCTCTGGCTGGTCCTCCTGAGTCCTCTCTTCCTGAGGTCCCTGACCCTAAGTCTGATCGCGCTCGTGCTGCCAGTCCCACTGTCTCTCGTCTCCTCGCCACTGCTGTCACAAACCCTTCGTTTGAGTCTGTTGCTGCGTCTGCTCTCGTTGCTGAGCTGCTTGACTTTGCTGCTGCCTGTCGTCTAGACTACACCACTGCTCTCGTTGCTGAGTCTGCGTCTGCCAGTCCTCCGTCCGTCAAGGGTGAGTGTGCTCTTGGCACGGACGTCCTTGAGGACAGGTAGGAGGACTTTGAGTGTCTTGCAGCCGCTGTACCTCGTTTCGCATCCATGCTGCTTGCCCCTGAGGGAGACCCGGATGCTCCTGACATCCCGACCCCGCGCTCTTACGCAGAGGCGATTACGGGTCCGTACACCTCTAAGTGGCAGGCAGCCATGGATGCCGAGATGGCATCCTGGAAGTCCACAGGCACCTACGTCGACGAGGTTCCCCCACCTGGGGCGAACATAGTCGATGGCATGCGGATCTTCAGGTTGAAGCGGCTGTTAAAGACTAAGGACGGAGTCTATGAAGATTAGGGGCCGAAATATCTCAAAATCGTCAACTACAATTCTGGACAGAAAAGTCGTCGTCACAAGCAACGTCACAAGCAACTCGATTATGTTGTAGCCCTTGACCGTGAATGCAAATGATAGCATCACATAACAAACTCCCCCTCTGGCTGCATACCATCATCCCACATGCCATAGTTCAAGCATGCACCCTCAATGCACACTCATTCTAGCAAGCTTCATCCCCTTCCAATGCTCATTTTCAGCCAGGCGCTTGATGAGAATGTCTGCCGCCTGCTGCTGGGTCTTCACTATCTCCAACCGCACTTCCTTGTCTAGGAGCCTCCTCACCCACTGCCACTGTGGCTTGATGTGCTTTGTCAGGCCATGAAGACATGCATTCTTTGCAAGCTTCACAGCCGACTCATTGTC
The DNA here is from genome assembly GCA_947471745.1 of Closterium sp. Naga37s-1. Lineage (NCBI taxonomy): Eukaryota > Viridiplantae > Streptophyta > Zygnematophyceae > Desmidiales > Closteriaceae > Closterium > Closterium sp. Naga37s-1. The sequence continues at coordinate 1,156,943 of CANJKZ010000078.1, read as the reverse complement.
ACAAAACATTACTGTCGGCTCCCTCTGGCACACTCTGATCTCCTCCAACAAACGCCTCAGCCACACCACCTCCTTCACCCCATGATGAAGGGCCATGTACTCAGTCTCACACGAGGACAGCCCCACCTCGTTCTGCTTCTTGCTGCACCAGCTCACTGCACCACCTCCAAACAGGCAGACATAGCCTCCAATGCTGGTGCCATCCACCTTCACAGAGTTGAAGCTAGCGTTGGTGTAGCAAGTCAAGAGCATCTCCCCCTTGCTCAAATCAGCTGCACCCCTATGCAGCCTCTGTCGCACAGCACTGTACTCCAAACCCACAGATGCTGTAGCACTCACATAGCGGACCAACCTCTTGGCCGCGTCTAGCTGCTCATGACTGGGGCGTGAGACCACACTAGCAAGCCTGGATGTAGCAAAGGCAATGTCAGGCCGTGTGTGGTTTGCCGCATAGTTGAGTGACCCCACCATGGAATGAAACAGCTTCCTGTCACTCTCACCCACCACCTCCTCATCAGCACAGGGCTCCACAGTGAAACTCGAAGGTAGTGGGGTGGCTGGCTTTCCTCCTTGTTGCAGCCCATACTTTTTAGCCAGCCCCTCACAGTACTTCCTCTGGTGCAACCTCAACACTCCCTTGTCAAGGTCTCTCTCCACATGCATCCCAAGGTAATACTTGACATCTCCCATCTTCGAGCACTTGAACTGCATCTCCAACATCTCCTCCACACGCTCAATCATTGCAGACGACTCAGAGAAGAGAAGGATGTCATCCACATACACGAGGAGCATGAGGAACTGCTCCTTCTCTTGCAGCAAGAACAAGCTGTTATCACAATCGCTCTTCTTGAAACCCCCAGCCAGCAGTGTCTCCTCCAGCTTGTGGTACCATGCGCGAGGAGCCTGCTTCAGGCCATAGATGGCCTTCTTGAGCCTGCACACCCTGCCGCTCCCATCATCCAACCCCTCAGGCTGCAGCATGTACAGCTCCTCTAGGATGATCCCATTGAGGAAAGCAGTTGTGATGTCCATCTGCTTGATCCTCCATCCACGGTTCGCAGCCGTTCCCAACATCACCCTTAGTGTAGTCCCTTTCCTCACAGGAGCAAAGATCTCATCAAAGTCCTTCCCCTTTGTCTGCTGGAACCCCTTAGCCACAAGCCTTGACTTGTAGCGGGTGAGCTCCCCATCAGGTCCATACTTGTGCCTGAAGATCAGCTTCGAAGAGATTGCCTTCTTCCCAGGAGGCAGCTCACACAACTCCCATGTTTCATTCTCTAGCAAAGAGTCATACTCCTCCTTCACACTCTGCTTCCACTTTTCAGCATCGGGCCCACTCAAGGCCTCAGCTAGCGTCTTGGGCTCAGGGACGGCTGCCCAGTAGCAGTGTGCTATCTCATCCTCATCACACTGCTCAGCCACACTCCCAGCCCATACCACCTTTGGCTTTCCAAAACTAGGATAGGTCAGCCTGTTAGGAGGGCGCACATCCCTCCTAGGACGGTCTGGCGGACGTTGGGTACGTGGTGGAGCATCTTGCTGCTGCTGCTGCTGCTGCTCCTCCACCTCAGGTTCTCCCCCATCCTCAGTCACCCCAGAGATCTCCTCATCTGAGACAGTGACCTGCACTTGCCTCGAAGGCCGCTGCACCACATCGGCCTCAATGATCAACAGTGTAGTAGGAAGCTTCTTCTACTGCTGCTTCCACTCCTTGTACCACAGGGACTCAAGAAACTTCACATCCCTTGACACAGTCAGCTGCTGGCTGGTCAAGTCCCATATCAACCAGCCCTTATGATCCTTAGCAAGCCCCAAGTGTACTCCCCATCTCCCATAAGCCTCCAACTTTCCCCTCTTCTCCTTAGGCACATGAAACACCACCATGCAGCCGTAGGCTCTCAGCATGTTGACTGCTGGTGCACTCCCATACCACTTGGTGTAGGGGACCCACTGCTTGTCCCCCACAATCGCCAACACCCTGTTCTTCACAAGGGCGACCTGCCGCAGTGCAGTCACCCAAAACGGATCCGGCAGCCCTGCACGCCCAAGGAGAGTGCGAGCACCTTCCTGCAGGGTCCGGTTGAAGCGCTCAGCCACGCCGTTCTGTCGAGGGTTGTAGGGAACCGTGAGCTGATGCTGGATCCCCTTCTTCTTCAGCACCGCCTCAAAATCAGCGCCAATGAATTCTCCCCCGTTGTCAGTGCGGATCACCTTCACCTTGTGTCCGCTCTCCCTTTGAGCTCTCGGCATCCACTCCTTAAAAACAGCTGCTGCCACTTCCACCTTAGTCTTGAGAGGGTACACCCACACCGCACGTGTGTGGTCATCCACAATGGTTAAGAAGTAGCGGCTGCCCGAGAGAGAAGGGGCCCTCGTAGGGCCCACCACATCCATGTGCACAAGCGTGAGCGGGGCCTTGGCTGGTCCCGTGCCGCTGCTGAAAGGAAACTTTGTGAACTTGGTTTCAAGGCATGTAGGGCACCTTCACTGCCCCTTTCACCTCCAACCCCTTCAAGCTCCCATCCTTCACCAACTTCTGCAGCATAGGAAAATTCACATGACACAGCCTCTCGTGCCATGTTTCCCAATCAGCCTCACCACTCCCAGATTGAAGCCTTTGCCCATGCAGCTATCGCATCCACACCAGCAAGCACCTCACCATGTGGCTGCTGTGGCTGCTGCACCTTCTTGACTGCATCCAGAGCTCCATCAGCTGGTGCAGTCTCCTCTGCTCCTGCAGTTGCCTTTGCCGTTGCTGCTGCCGCTGCCGTTGCTGATAGTTTCCCGTTCCAAGGGATAATGGGCAGCTGCCATAGGTCCTTGATGCAGCTGCTCTTCTCCTCTAAATCCCACAGCAGCAATTTCCCAAGCTTTGCACGGCAGCTGGTTGGACCGAAGGTAACTTTAGCCTTGCTCTTCTGCAGCCGGCGCACAGAAAGAAGGTTAGCGGACAAGCCTTCAACCAACAGCACATTCCCCAGCCCCACAAGCCCCCCATTGGCTCCCATTACCTTGGCATTCCCAACACCAATCACAGGGAGCAAAGCACCTAAAGCGGCAGCCACAAACTTAATCTTTCCGGGGGGCTTTACCTCGTCAAGCAAATCTGCCCGTGGGGTCATGTGACTTGTGCAACCTGAATCTATCACCCAGTGAGTGAGGGGGTGCATCACAACCTTCCCAACTGAGCCCACATCACCCTCACTCCCTTTCACATCCTCAACCATGAGGAACATCCCAGGGTCGGCTTTACCGTGTGCACCATCACCTTGTGCACCTGAACCTTGCACAGCGCCACCTCGTGCACGTTCACCACTTGGCGGCTTCATATCTGGGGGTGCCCATCCCTCAGGCCGGCTGAAACACTTGAACCACGGGTGTCCAGCCTTCTTGCAGTACCAGCACGCTCCCTCCATTCGGGTACTCCCCCTGCCACCAGAGCTCCCATGCCCGTCGTTATAGTCACCTCGGCCTCTCCCTCTGCCAAAGCCTCTCCCACGGCCTCGGCCTCTCCCTCCCCCTCTTCCTCTGCTGCCTCCTGCAGCTCCATACCCCTCAGCAGTTTTGTTGGCAGCACCACCACCCGTGTGGCACCTGCGGAAGTCCTCCTGCAGAATCTGCTGCCGTAGCCACTCAGGTGTCCACTAGTCCTGCTGAGTGTTGAGGGTGGGGATGAGGTTGTCCCATGATTTGTCGAGCACCGAGATGATCTTGGTGCACTGCAGCATTTGCGACACATTGCTGCCCGCCGCTGCCATCCTCGCATAGGTGTCCTTGATCTTGTCAAGGACTGGCTTCACATCATCGCCCGGTCGCATGGAGAGGGCAGCCAGCTCCTTCTCCAACACAATCACCATCGGCAGCGTGTTGGGCTGAATCACGTCACGCAGTAGCTTCCACGCCTTTGGTCCGGAATCATCCAACTCCACCAAATCCTTGATGTGTTGGAACATATCGTTGTTGACCGATTGAAGGATTAGGTCGTACAGCACCGCACTCTTCTCAATCCACCGATCGCGGGCATCTCCTTCCTCCGGCATCTTCTCTTCACCCATCACAAGTTTCAGCAGCTTGTAGCGCTTGAATGCACTCCGCATCCGCCCGCTCCATTCCTCATAGTTTCAGCTATCCAATGCCTCGATCTTGGATGGTGGCGGCTCATTTCTCTTCTCAGCTGCATCTCCACTTCCTTGACTCATTTCCTCTGCTCCCAAACACAGGTTCCAGCTCCCCCTTTGCTGTCCACACCGAAGTCCCACTCATTTTCCACAAGTGTCGGCGCCAACGAAATTTCGGCAGAGTTTCCCCTTAGCGGAAGTCACATGCAACCTCCAGAACTCCACTTAGGCACGCCCACAGGCCATGGTGGGTCTAGGAGGGTCTTCACACTTCATTAGACTCTCCACAAAGTCCTTAATCAGCTATGATACCACTTTTTAAAGACAAAGGACGAAGTCTATGAAGATTAGGGGCCGAAATATCTCAAAATCGTCAACTACAATTCTGGATAGAAAATTCGTCGTCACAAGAAACGTCGTCGACGATTAGAAGTCTCTCAAACTCGATTAAGATGTAGCCCTTGACCGTGGCTGTCTTTCTCAATTTGAATAGTATCAAAATATGGAGTATAACTCGAGTTATGGATTTCGGCGCACTAGGGGGTATGCTGCCATAGAAAACGTAACTCAATCACAATTATCTCACAAGTTCACACAAGAAAGTTGGAGTAGCAATGGAACCAGGTAGGAGGGGATGAGGAGGACGAGAGGGAAGGTCCCAAGGGAGTCCCCAACCAAGGAAACCCCATACCACACAATTCCCCTCTCTATAGGCACCCCAACTTTGACATTTGTCACTTTCCCAACTCATGCCATCCACCTCACCCAACTTGGCCACGCTTGCCAACCTGGTTTGGCTTCTCCCAACCACTTGGCATCATCTACAGTGATGGTGACGAATTTCCCAACCCTCAGAAGTCTGTACCCCATATTGAGTCAACCCGCAAATTCCCATAGTCGCCGCATCTCAATCAAAACTTCGAACGATCATATCTTTCTCGTTCTTGCTCCGATCAAGGCGATTCTCGGTTCGTCGGGAAGCTCTTGAGCAGAGGAGTCACTTCAGATATCTGCTCAAGCCAAATAACATTCACACACACTCAGAAAATCCAAACAACACCAAACACAAATTCTTGCACACGCTCACACCACGCATGCAACACACGAACATATGATGGGAGGCAGACAGACGTGAATGCAAATGATAGCATCACATAACAATGGCCGCCCGGTTCTCTACCTGCCTTCAAGGCGCATTACGTTGCTCGAGGCTTCAGTCAGCGACAGGGAGTTGACTACTTCCAGACCTTCTCCCCTACCCCGTAGATGACTACTCTTCAGGTGTTGCTGCACGTCGCTGCTCAGCGTGACTACGAGTTGCACTCTCTGGACTTCAGCGCAGCTTTCCTGCAGGGCAGCCTGCACGAGGAGATCTGGCTGCGCCGCCCACCTGGCTTCACTGAGTCCTTTCCTGCAGGTACTTAGTGGAGTCTTCGGCGGCCAGTCTACGGTCTCTGCCAGGCGCCTTGCGAGTGGCACGACACGCTGAGGACTACACTTGCGGCTCTTGGGTTTGCTCCTGCTACTGCTGACCTGTCGCTGTTTCTACGCACCGACACCTCGCTGCCGCCGTTCTACGTCCTCGTCTACGTCGACGACCTCGTCTTTGCCACTGCTGACACTGAGGCACTGACCCTTGTGAAGTCGGAGCTGCAGAAGAGACACACCTGCACTGACCTGGGTGAACTGCGCAGCTATCTTGGCTTGCAGATCACCCGGGACAGAGCACAGCACACCATTACCCTGAATCAGTCACACATGGTGCACCAGGTCCTTCACCGCTTCGGCTTCCAGTTCTCCTCGCCACAGCCCACTCCTCTGTCTACCAGCCACTCGCTCTCAGCTCCACCTTCAGACGAGTTCGTAGAGCCGAGTGGTCCGTACCCAGAGCTTGTGGGTTGCCTTATGTACCTGATGACGTGCACACGACCTGACCTCACGAACCCTCTCCGCCTTCTGGCTCGCTACGTGGCTCCCGGTAGGCACCGAAAGGTGCACTGGGATGCTGGGAAGAGGGTACTGCACTTATTGTGCAGTACGTCAGGCATGGGGCTTGTGCTTGGAGGACGGGGTCCAGTTGTCCTCACCGGTCACGCAGACGCTTCTTGGGTTGACGACTCAGCTACGCAGCGGACGTCACAGGGTTACACCTCCAGCCTTGGTTCTGGCTCTATTTCCTGGCGGTCTACCCGCTCGTCTTCGGTTCTCAGCTCCAATTGTGAGGCTGAGATCTACGCTGGGGCCATGGCTGCACAGGAGCTACGCTGACTCACCTACCTGCTGACTGACTTGGGAGAGCAGCCTCGTTCGCCTCTAGTTTTGTACGTAGACAACAAGGCCATGATTGCCTTGTGTCAGGAGCACAGACTGGAGCACAGAACGAAGCACATCGCTCTGCGATACTTCCTTGCTCGAGAGTTGCAGCATCGTGGCCAGCTTCGTTTTGCGTACGTGGCCACTAGGGCCAACACTGCTGATATATTCACCAAGGCACTTCCGCCTGGTGATCATCCGCGCTTCTCTACTGTGTTAGGCCTTGTGCCTACTTTGCCTCACTTGCTTACTACGTGACTTTGCTTGTACAGTGATCTATATATATACCTGCATGCTTGCACTTGCTAGGGTATGATCATTGTATTGTTTGTTCTCTTATATATAACTCTGTATGTGAACTGACCTTTTGCCCTTTGCTTGTGCTCGGACTGTGTGGTGACTTTGTGATCCACCCTGAGCTTGCTTTGCTTTTCTTGACTGGTCTTGTGACCACTTGTTCTCCCCCACTTTGCCTATGGGGGTGTGTCAAACTTATATATAGCTTACATTTGTGTAGGCTGTAGTGGGTTAGCCCATAAGGGGTACAACCCAATTAGGGTTAGTACTTGTACCCAAATCTTTGCTAGTTCAATAATTCTCGTTCGTTATTTTGACAGCTTTTTGCTGGCGTGTCAGGGCTCTCCCTAGCTGTGACTGTCGCGCCTTTCATGCGGGGGAGTCGAGACTTGAGACTCGGGAGAACGAGGTGGGCGGCGAAGTGGTGGTCACTTGCGGGGCAAGGCGAGCGGGGAATCGGGTTTCCTCCAGCAGAGGGTGGTGGGGGGGGTTGGGGAGGGGGGGGGGTGGGTGGTGTTGAGGAAACCGAATTGATGCTCCAAATCAAAGCAAACCAACGCCCAGATGAGATGGACTCCCGCAGTTCCTCCGTGGTCTTTGTTTGTCACACTACTGCTTGCGCCTATCCGACGGGAGCGAAAGCATTGCAAGCAAGCTGGCTTCTGTTGACCCTAGTCCGTCACGCAACCTCACTCGATCCCTAGTTTGCTGTCTCGTGCTTGAACCCTGGTGGTGAGAGTATGGAAGTGCTTGGCGAAGGAGTATATTTATGGGCAGTTCTTCCTGGGAATTAGACTACCAAGCATCATGGCGGACACGAAGGTGAAGCTGATGAGCTCAGACAATGAGATATTCGAGGTAAACCAAGAGGTAGCTTTTCTAAGTGGCACTGTTAAAAAATTGATTGAAAATGCCGATTCGTCTTCTGCCAGCGAGCCCATCCCTTTGCCAGATGTCTCTGGACGAATCCAGGCAAAGGTGATTGAGTTGTGCACGTATCACGTGGATGCGAAGAAGCCCGGCACCACGGAGAAGCCTGCAGTCACGGGCGACGAGGTGAAGGCATGGGATGAGGAGTTCATGAAAGTCGATCAACCTACTTTGTATGATCTGATATGGGTGCGTACCACCGTCTTGTATTGATGCATCATCCATCGTCCGTCTTAAGTAGCTTCAGCCCTTTTCACTCACATGATTCATGTTTGTCGCCGTACTCGCAGCTTCATCTCCCTTGTGATTCGTTCTATATTACCACGCTGCGCTTTCTTTGGACATCAAAGGTCTTAAGGATCTTACATGCCAGACTGTTCCTAACATGATGAGAGGAAAGTCGCCAGAGGAAATTCGTAGGAGATTCAACTTACCCAAGGATTTTACTCCAGAAGAAGAGGAAGAATTTGAATGCCCGAAACAGTGGAATGTACCCTTTTAGGGCTTATCTCTGTTCGGGTCATGAAGGCCACTTTGGGTCATGAAGGCTACTTTGGGTCATGGGAGGACCAATGAGATTCCAGTAGTGTAGCTTAAATGCTCCCGATTGGTCGTCCAAGATATCTCGGATGACGCATGACCCGAAGTGAGATACGCCCTAAGTAGGCAGGAATGGAGGAAAAGGACATGAACAAGTACCATTTTCTAGATTCAGCAGCATGCTTTTGTGAGAATTCAACGTGGGTTCTTTTCGTGTTACCTTGTTCGTGTCAAACTGTATGTTTGTGTTCTCTCTAGGCTATAGTGGGTTAGCCTACAAGGGGTACAACACTTTAGGGTTAGTACCGTAAGCCCCCGGATAGAAGCGCAGGCCTCGGATAAGCGTCGGCGCTTATAAAAGGATGACGGCGCTTATATCCGGTCCTCGATTATAATCCCACCCCCTAAAAAAAGATGATTTATTATAAGCGCATGTTGTTTTTTTCATTTGAAAACCTGACGAAATACATAAACAAATTTCATATTATCAAGGAAACAAACTACAAATTCGATTTCCCACACTCTGATCTCACTTTTTGCGCGTCTAGTCAGCATGTGCTGTCATTTTATCAATTTGAGTTTGCTGGGAATCACTCCCTGCCAAGCTGCGCGAGAATCAGATTCGCGACCCTATATGTTTTCGACTCGATTACAATCGGCAGAACGAGATCTACAGTTTGGTGTGAAACATATAGAAATTCTTTTTGCCATTTTACAAACGCCGGCGCTTATAAAATTCCTCGATTATAAGCGCACCCCTTAAAAACAGTGTTTTTTTATGCCCCCAGGGGCGCTTCTATCCGTGGGCTGACGGTACTTGTACCCAACTCATTCATGGTTCATTCATTCCTGCACATTTATTTTGACATGGTATTCAGAGCAGGAAACCTGTTAAATTTTTAGGGCCCACCGATCGTTTTGCTAGTTCCCGCCCGAAGCGCCCCCGCGTTGCCTGGCCCCCTCGCACAGTGTCACGCTGCCCTGCAGCTACTCGCACTGCCTGCCCTAGTGCGCTGCCCTACTGTCACACGCGCCCTTGCCATAGTTTTTTTTTGGATTCGCACTACTCGGATTTTCAGAGTTGTTTTTTTGGGAACTCTAAAATTCAGGGTTGATCATGAGCGTTACTCTGATTTGTCAGAGAAAACTGAACTTATGGAAAAAAAAACTCTGGACAATCAGTGTACCAATGTTTCCAACTCTGAAGTATTGAACCTGCTACGATCAGTAATTGATCGTCCCTAGGATCACCTCAGGAAGGTTCACACACGTAAGAGTAATGGTGGTGGGCCCTTGACCTCAATAACAGAGTGGATGTAAAATGCTTGAGATAATTGAAACATGCAAGTACAAAGGTATAAATAAGAGTACAGGAAGGAATACGAATCGGCTTAGCTAGCCATGTACTATAAGGGGTACATTCCCTTATTACGGCGAAATCCAACCGTGCGACTCCAGACAGTTACGAAACTCTCGGGGCAGAATCCTCGCCACTGCTACTACCTGATGCTGTCTGCCCGACGGTCCAGATCCTTTTCGTAACCGTACGACGCTTCGCGTCACTTCTACCTTTTCGCCTTGATCCTTGGTAGTGTGTGCTTGTAATAAGGAGTGCACAGTAATGCTTCAATAATTACTATTCGTAACACCCCCCTTCACTTCTAACCGTAGCGAGTCTTGATCCGCTTGACTACTCCGCTCAGTTCGGAGCAGTGCTGGTACTGCTGACGTGACAGCTTCTTCGTGAGAAAGTCAGCTGCCATGTCACCCGTCGAAGAGTAGGTGAGGTCAACCTTGCCCTTGTCAACTTCGTCTTTGACGAAGAAGTACCGCAGCGCGATGTGTTTGGTGCGGTTGACGAATCCAGGCTTGTTCGCGATCTTGATCGCGCTCTGGTTGTCACAGTGTAGGCGGAAGTTCGGTGAAGCCGGAATTTTCGCCTCTTGCAGCAGCTCCTGAAGGTAGAGGCCTTCGCGAACAGCTGCTGTTGCTGCGATGAACTCGGCCTCCGCTGATGACAGGGCAACTAGCTCCTGCTTCTGTGAATTCCAGGAGATGGGGCCGCTAGGCTCAAGGTTGAAGAGGAAGACTGTCCTGGACCGTCGATTGTCGAGGTCAGCGGCATGATCAGCGTCCACGTAGCCGATGAGGTTGAAGGACGAGGTTGGGATGGTGGAGTAGCCGAGCTCAACATTGGGCGTGGAGATGAAGAATTGAAGTGCTCGCTGAAGATCTAGCAGATTCTCAACCGTTGGTTTGCGAGAGTACTGGGCCAACTGGCTGGCAATGTAGGAGAGATCGGGTCTGCAGGTGACAGAGGCAAAGAGTAGACATCCTAGCTGCTGCTGGTAGGTATGAAGCCCAACAGGGGACAGGGCTTTGTTGTCAGGCTTGTGGTTGGATCCTGGAGTGCGGTAAGGGGTGGAGAGTGGTGCAAGTGCAATGTTGAAGCGCTTGCCAAGTTCCTATGCATACTTGGCTGCTGAAAGGTGAATAGCTTTTGGCGAGTACGAGATGTTGAGCCTGAGGATCTGCTTTACGTCGTGGTTGCAAGTAATATCGACGCGCCCCGCGAGGCTCTTCTTGAACTGCTCAAGCAATTCGTTGCTTGATCCAGTGTAGAGGAGGTCGTCGACGTAGACCGTGAGTAGAATGTATTCGCCATAGAAATCGCGGCAATACATCCCGGGATCATGAGGCAGCTGTTTGAAGCCTATCTCGAGCAGGATGTTGTGCAGTTACTGCTACCAGAGCCTTGGCGCTAGTTTAATCCCGTAAAGGGACTTTTGCAGTTGGCACACGCGTGAGTCTCCCTCACCTTATGTATGCGGCTGCTCCACGTAGATTACAGCATCTACTAACGCGTAGAGGAATGCGTTCTTCACATCAATCTGTCGGAGCGGGAGGTGTCGTGCAGTAGCGATGGCGAGGAGGATTCTGACGGAGGTGTGACGGCTGACCGGCGCAAACGTCAGGTCGAAGTCGATGCCGTGCCTCTGGTTGTAGCCACGTACGACCCATCGTGCCTTGAATCGTTCAATCATGCCGTCCGCTGTGGTCTTCACGCAGAACACCCATTTCCCGGAGAGAATCCTTCTCCCCTTGATTGCCACTCGATCGACGAGCACCCAGGTGTCGCGAGACTCAAGTGCCTTGATTTCCGCATCCATCGCTTCACGCCACTCCTTGCTGTGTGGTCCCGTGAGTGCTTGGCGCGGATTCTTCGGCTCGATGACACGAGGCGCCGTTGAGGTGGCAGTGTGGAGCCCGAGAAGTTGAAATGGTGCTATCGTGGCGGTGCTGCGGGATGACTTCCTGCACATCGTCATCATCGCCTTCTGGTTCAGATGGTGCTGGCGGTGCTGCGCCTCCGCCGCTTCCGCTTTCGCCTCCGCCGCTTCCGCTTTTGCCTCCGCCTGCTGCGCTTGCACCTCTTCCAAGAGAATCGTCGTCGTCTTCGTCGTCGCGATCGCCTCTTGTGAACTCGCCTCTGGGGTCCTGCTCCAGAATGGCTGCTGCAGCTTCATCCTCAGGTGAAGCGTAGTTGTGTCCGTTGTTGGCGTAGACGCGATTCGCGTTCGCCTGCTCGTCTTTGCGAAATTGCTGAAGGAAGAGCCGCTCGTAGAAGATGACGTCATGTGCATTTTTTACCTTCTGGCTCATGAGATCCAGGATGAGCCACGCCTTGTGTTCGTGGGTGATGCCGAGGTGAACCCCCCAGCGCGCGCGGCTTGCAAACTTCCTGATGGTTGACGTTGGCGGGCGGTATTGCACCATGCACCCCTACACGCGGAGCATTGATGTGTTGCCCTTGGTCCCTATCCACTTCACATGCGGTGATGAGCTGCCGATGATGGCCGTGGTCGATAGCAGGTTGTGCACTCGCACGGCATGGTGCATTGCTTAGGTCCAGTAAGTTGGCGAAAGCTTCGACTGCTTCATCAACGCCCGCACCTTTGTCATGAGCGTACAATTTGTGCGCTTGGCTACGCCTTGCTGCTGATGTGTGTAGGGGAGGGAAACATGGTGCTCGATTCCCTTTTGCACCAGGTAATCTTGCATCTCCTTGCTCTTGAACTCCGCTGTGTCGTCAGGTTGCCAAATTTTCAGTTTCTCCCTAGATTGCCACTGCGCGTGTGCCAGCCATAGACGAAACACTTCGTATGCTTTACTACGCGCCTCCACGTTTATGACCCACACGTAGCGCGTTCCAGCGTCGACGAAGGTGAGCGTATACAACTCATCGTTAATTCCGCAGTGTCCTACGTTGAGGAAGTCACAGTATGCCTTCTCCGGTTTTGCGTAGCGGTTGGTTCCGGGCTCGAGCAGGGGGGACGCTTGGTGGCTTAGCGCGGCTTCGGGGCAGACGGTGCAGTTGCGTGGATGTATCGCGCCCCTTACTTCGGTGCCATCAGGGCGCAGGAGTGCTCCAGGCGCAAACACGCTGGCCTCGATGCAGTTCTTCAGCGTTACACGTGAGGGGTGACCGAGGCGCTGGTGCCAGATGGCATCGTCGGCACGGAATCCAGAGGTGCGCATGTAGCGCGCGTGTGCTTCTGCGGGGTCCTCGTTAGGTGCTTGGGCAGGTTCTGCCATTGTTTCTTCAGCTTCATCATCTCTGTTCGCCGTCGTCAGCATTAGCGCAAGAAATTCCCTGTCAAGAATGGTGGAGAGGGGAATGTTGGTTCCGGGGAAAGTTCCCAGGAAGAAGGTTGGTTCGCGCGGCTTGGGGGCAGGCCCGTAGGCGGTGCGACATGGAGTAGAGGGCTCGTTGCCCCGGTCGATGGTGTCCCAGGGGTCACTTCCTGGCTGGATGTCAGGTGGGGGTACAGGAGCAGTGCGGCACGGAGGGCGACCAAGAGGAACAACTAGAGGTTCTGCCTCAATTTCCTCTTCTTCCCCCCTTTGGTCCTTGCAGGAAGCCCCCTAGCCTTCGCCGGAAGTGCCCTATTAGAGAGTAGCGAGAATGACGAGAATTAAATGATTAGGAAAGAGGGGGGGGTACAAGTAGAATGTCGAGAAAAATTCTGTACCCCCTAAAGCTAGCCCCCATACAGCCTAGATGCAACTAAGCCTAGATACAACTAAGCATATATGTTTGACACAACCCCATACGCGAAGTGGGGGATAGCCAGAGCAAGCAATGGTCACAAGACCAGTCAAGAGAAGAAGCAAAGCAAAGCAAGCTCAGGGTGGATCACAAAGTCACCACACAGTCCGAGCAGGGCCACAAGGCCAGTTCACATGCAGAGTTATATAAAGAGAACAAACAATGCAGTGATCATACCCTAGCAAGTGCAAGCATGCAGGTATATATATAGATCACAGTACAGGCAGAGTCAGGCAGTAAGTAAGTGAGGCAAAGTAGGCACAAGGCCTAACACAGTAACAAAGCGCTGATGATCACCAGGCGGAAGTGCCTTGGTGAAGACATCAGCAGTGTTGGCCCGAGTGGCCACGTACGCAAGACGAAGCTGACCACGCTGCTGCAACTCTCGAGCAATGAAGTATCGCAGAGCGATGTGCTTCGTTCTGTGCTCTAGTCTGTGCTCCTGACACAAGGCTACCATGGCCTTGTTGTCTACGTACAGGACTGGAGGCGAACGAGGCTGCTCTCCCAAGTCGGTCAGCAAGTAGGTGAGCCAGCGTAGCTCCTGAGCAGCCATGGCTCCGGCGTAGATCTCAGCCTCACAGCTGGAGCTGAGAACTGAAGACGAGCGAGTAGACCGCCAAGAAACCGAGCCGGACCCAAGGCTGAAGGTGTAACCCTACGACGACCGCTGCGTAGCTGAGTCGTCAACCCAGGAAGCGTCTGCGTCACCAGTGAGGACAACAGGACCCCGTCCTCCAAGCACAAGCCCCATGCCCGACGTACTGCACAGGTAACGCAGTACCCTCTTTGCAGCATCCCAGTGCACCTTTCAGTGCCTACTGGGAGCCACGTAGCGAGCCAGAAGGCTGAGAGGGTACGCGAGGTCAGGTCGTGTGCAAGTCATCAAGTACATAAGGCAACCCACAAGCTCTGGGTACGGACCACTCGGCTCTACGGACTCGTCCGAAGGTGGAGCTGAGAGCGAGTGGCTGGTAGACAGAGGAGTGAGCTGTGGCGAGGAGTACTGGAAGCCGAAGCGCTGAAGGACTTGGTGCACCATGTGTGACTGAGTCAGTGTGATGGTGTGCCATGCTCTGTCCCGGGTGATCTGCAGGCCAAGATAGCTGCGCAGTTCACCCAGGTCAGTGCAGGTATGTCTCTTCTGCAGCTCGGAATTCACAAGGGTCAGTGCCTCAGTGTCAGCCGTGGCAAAGACGAGGTCGTCGACGTACACTAGGACGTAGAAGGGCGGCAGCGAGGTGTCGGTGCGTAGAAACAGCGGCGGGTCTGCTGTAGAGGGAACAAACCCAAGAGCCGCAAGTGTAGTCTTGAGTGTGTCGTGCCACTCGCGAGGCACCTGGCGGAGACCGTAGACTGGCCAGCGGAGGCTCCACTGGGTACCTGCAGGAAACGACCCAGTGAAACCAGGTGGTCGGCGTAGCCAGATCTCCTCGTGCAGGCTGCCCTGCAGGAAGGCTGTACTGAAGTCCAGGGAGTGTAACTCGTAGTCACGCTGAGCAGCTACGTGCAGCAACACTCGAAGAGTAGTCATCTTTGGGGTGGGGGAGAAGGTATGGAAGAAGCCAACTCCCTGTCACTGACTGAAACCTCGAGCAACGTAGCGCGCCTTGTAGGCAGACGGAGAGCCCGGCGGCCGCTTCACCCTGAAGATCCACATGCCATCGACTATGTTCACCCCAGGTGGGGGAACCTCGTCGACGTAAGTGCCTGTGGACTTCCAGGATGCCATCTCGGCATCCATAGCTGCCTGCCACTGAGAGGAGTAAGGACCCGTAATCGCCTCTGCGTAAGAGTGCGGGGTCGGGATGTCAGGAGCATCCGGGTCTCCCTCAGGGGCAAGCAGCAAGGAAGCGAAACGAGGTACAGCAGCTGCAAGACACTCAAAGTCCTCTTGCCTGTCCTCAAAGACGTCCGTGCCAAGAGCACACTCACCCCCGATGGACGGAGTACTGGCAGCCACAGCCTCAGTAACTAGAGCAGAGGCGTAGTCGAGACGGCAGGCAGCAGCAAAGTCAAGCAGCTCAGCAACGAGAGCAGAAGCAACAGCAGACTCAAAGGACGGGTCAGTGACAGCAGTGGCAAGGAGACGAGCGACAGTGGGACTGGCAGCACGCGCTCGGTCAGACTCAGGGTCAATGACCTTAGGAAGAGAGGACTCAGGAGGAGCAGGCAGAGGAACACGCAGTGGAAAAGTGGAAGGACGGAGTGCCATGGTGTGCGTGCCTGCGACAGGAGGAGGACGCGAAGGAGCAGCGCGACGAGAAGTGTGAACAGGCGAGACAGGACGAGACGCAGGCTCACGACGCTCTGTAAGATCTCCAGACTGCTCAGTGTAAGGAGAGGGAACAGGCAGTGGGGAGGCTGGCTGTAACGGCGGCTGCGACTGGTCAGGCGGTGGACACAGGAAGGGAGGAGGAAGACCAGTAGAAGACGGGACACCAAGAACCTGCTGAAGCAGGGGAACAAAGTACGGGCGCGGCCGCACAGTGCCTCCAGCACCTCCAGCTTCAGGGACAACAGCTCCAGCTCCAGCAGCTCCAGCCCCTCCTGCGCCAGGGCCTCCAACTCCAGTTACACCAGCTCCAGCGCCTCCGGCGCCAGCTGCTCCAGGCTCCGTAGGGTCTCCAGCACCATTAGTATCAGCAGCACCTCCAGCTCCAGTGTCTCCAGGCTCGCCAGCCCCAGGAGCTCCACTCCGACGGTGTGCGCGCTGAACAAGCCACTCACGCAGCTGCTGCGAGGACAGTCGCGGTGAAGCACCTGCAGGACCTCCAGACGAAGGAGCACCCCGAGGCTCAGCACCCCCAGACTCCGCACCCTCCGACTCAGCACCCCTAGGCTCCGCACCCTCCGACTCAGCACCCCAGGCTCAACACCCTCAGGCTCAGCACCCCCATACCCAGCACCCTCAGACCCCGCACCCCCCGGCTCCGCACCCCCAGACGCAGCACCCCAAGACGCAGCACCTGAGACGACAGCTACCTGAACAGGCGCAGTACCAGGGAGAGGGTCTACCTGAGACACTCCCGAGGGAGCACGACCCTGGGGCGGGAGGGGGTCTACCGGAGGTGGACCGGGAGCAAGGAAGAGCGGCGGGGGCGGGGAAGGGGCAGAGCGGTAGGGGAAGAAACGGTAGAAGGGAACCGACTCGTCGAACGTGACGTCCTGAGAAGGGAAGATACGGCGCGAGGTGGGGTGGTAAAACTGCCAGCCAGGCGCGTTAGGGACAAAGCCAAGGAAGACGCAGGGAATGGCGTGGGCGGAGAGCTTGTCCGCGGACGTATCGCGAACAAAGGCACGAGAACCCCAGACCCGGAACACCGACGCATCGCCAACCTTCCCCGTCCAACGCAGTGTGGGCGAGGTCTCCGGCAAGGAGACACGGGGCCAGAGGTTGAGCTGATGCGCAGCGTACCGGACCGCAAACGGCCATAGAAAATGGAGAGCGGCTGCATGGATCATGGAGGTACGAGCGACCTCCATGACTAAGCCAATGCGGCGCTCAGCAATCCCATTTTGCTTAGGGGAGTCCGGAAGCGTGAACGACTGGAGAATGCCCTCCCCACGACAAAAGTCCCGCAAGAGGTCGGAGGAGAACTCACCACCCCTGTCAGAGTGCAGACGCAGGACAGGAAGGTCCTGGCCGAACCGCTCGCGCAGCTGGAGACGGACTGTGCGGATCCAAGGGATCAAGACAGCAGAGACCTCACCCTTGCTGCGCAAGGGGAAGACTGTGGTGTACCGCGTGTAGTCGTCAACTACCAGCAGAAAGTAGCGCTCGCGGCCCTGTCCACTGACGCGGGCTGGGCTCCACACGTCCATGTGGAGGGTCTGCAAGGGAGCAGTCGTCGGGGGAAACGAGGAGGAGTGAGGAGCGGCGCGCTGCCGCCCCTCGACGCAATGAAGACAGGGCGGGGCAGGCGAGGGCGGCAGGGGAGGCAGAGACCTGGGGAGACCAGAGACAAGGAGACGGGAGTGCATGCCACGAAGGCGTGGCAGGGAGGGGTGACCCAGGCGGTGGTGCCAAAGAAGAGTCTTGTGCGACAGAAGACGACACGAGCAAGAGGCGGCTACCTGACCTGACGCGGACACCTGAGCAAACGCAGCGACCTGAGGAGGCTCAGTGGCCAGTGTGTACAGACTCGACCCTGGCCGACGAGTGAACGTAGCCAGGTGACGCCCCGTCCGTGTGCACGTGCAGATCGACACACGCTCACCCCCAGAAGTGGTGGTAGTGACCATCGCATCCTGAAGGGCAGCGGTACTCACCAAGTTTGTAGAGAACGAGGGGAGGTGAAGATCTGACAGTGAGCCGGACGGAACCGCCGGACACGGGAGGACTGTGGAGGAACTGGCAACGACCGGGCCCCCAGAGGGGTCAGCCAGTCTGACCGGAACAGGTGCAGGAAGAGGAGTGAGAGTGGTGCTGTCACGAAAGAAACAGCGCGAGGCGCCGGAGTCCAATGTGAATTGTGCAGGGCCTCAGCAGGCGCAGTACCAGGGGGAGTACCAGACGCACTAGAGCAGCAGCGGCTATACCTGGGTCAGGCGGCACACACCAGTAACAGTCACCCTCAGCACTAAAAGACAAAGCATACATGGCAGAGATAATAACATCAAAGTCTAGGTCAAAGATAGCAACACAGTGGGGAGTCTGGCTGTAACTGTGGCTGCGAAAAGTGAGGCGGTGGACTCAGTAAGCTAGGAGGAAGGCTAGTAGAAGACGAGAGACTAAGAACCTGGCAAAAGACCGAGTCAGGTGGGGGCAGAGAAGACGGTGGCGGCGGAACGAAAAACGGTCGCCGCTGCGCAGTGCCTCTAGCACCAGTACCACCAGCTTCAGCACCTCCAGCGCCAACACCTCCAACTCCAGTGTCTCCAGCTCCAGTGCCTCCAGCTCCAGCGCCTTGAAGACATGCACGACCTCCAGCAGACGCAGTACCCCTAGGCTCGGCACCCCCAGACTCCGCACCCTGGAGATCGACAAACGCTGGCCAGGTGACGGCCCGTCCGTGTACACGTGCAGATCGACACATCCTGACCCCCAGGAGTGGTGGTAGTGACCATCGCATCCTGGAGGGCAGCGGTACTCACCAATTTTTTAGAGAACGAGGGGAGGTGAAGACCTGACAGTGAGCCGGACAGAACCGCCGGACACGGGAGAAGAGTGGAGGAACAGGCAAGAACTGGGCCCCCTGAGGGGTCAGCCAGACGGACTGGAACAGGTGCAGGGAGTGGAGTGAGGGTGGTTCTGATTCAAGGTGAGAAGCAGCGAGAAGCACCTGAGTCAAGCGTAAAGGTGTGCAAGGCCTAAGCAGGCAGAGTACAAGGGAGAGCAGACTCGCTAGCACCTAGAGCAGCAGCCTCTATACCTGGGTCAGGCGGCACAAACAAGTAACAGTCACCCTCAGCACTAACAAACAAGGCATACATGGCAGCAAGGATAGCATCATAGTCAAAAGCAAAGATATCAACTCCAGACCTAAGCAGCTCTGACCAGCGTGGGCGCTCAGCCTCGTCACCAAACTCCGCGCGCCAAGCGTCGTCTAGGCGGGAGAAGCAGCGGTGCTGAGAGTGAAACTTCCCGCAGCTCCAGCAGTAACTCCAGCACCTCCAAGACTAAGACCTCCAGCACTTCCAGGTCCAGGGTCTCCAGCTCGTGCAGCTCCACTCCAAAGGCGAGTGCGCTGAGCAAACCACTCCCACAGCTGCTGCGGTGAGAGAGGCTCCCGCCGGGGAGACAGTCGTGGCGAGGCACCCGCACGACCTCCAGCAGACGCAGTACCCCTAGGCTCAGCACCCCCAGACTCCGCACCCTGGAGATCAACAAACGCTGGCCAGGTGACGGCCCGTCCGTGTACACGTGCAGATCGACACACGCTGACCCCCAGGAGTGGTGGTAGTGACCATCGCATCCTGGAGGGCAGTGGTACTCACCAAGGCGCCATGTACGGGAGTAGCAGCCGACCATCCACAGTGGGAGAGCTGCTCGACGGGCTTCGTCGAGTTGCAGGGGACCGCTGTGGTGTTGCTGTCGACCAGGGAGCTCGACAGCTGCAACTGACCGGTCTGGGCGACGGGCGACCGTCGACCAGGAGGGGTAGTTCGACCGGGAGGTCGACGGAGTAGTCCGTCGACTTGACAAGTGAGCAGCTATCGACGAGGGGAGCTCGGCGACAACAGCTGACAGTTCTTATCGACGGAAGGGGTCCGTCGACCAGGGGGTAGCTCGACGGGAGCTGTGGTCGACCAGAGACACTTGGTAATCGACCAGAGCACCTTCTTGGCGAGTTCTGCGGAGGCACGCGAACTTCGTCGAGGTCGCGATGACGAAGGCGACTTCGGGTTGGTATCCCGAAGTCAATGTGGCTCATCACGCACAGACAATAGCCGACGGATGCACAACGGTGCAAGTCGGGCCAATCGTCTGCACGCACCTGTGAGCGTGCGCACTGCTGTCATCTACGGAGCAACGCTGGACAGCCGCTCTGCTGCAGCGTTGGCACACCGTCGACTTGCTGTGTTGGCAAGTCGCCTTTCTGCAGTGCTGGCGCGGCTCCTCTACGCAACGCTGGCAGGTGGTCGACCATGCTGTGCTGTCTGTCGACCAGGCTAGCTGCAGAGTTGCTAGGTGCTTGATGTAGTCATTCTTGTCATTGCTTGTTTTAACAATTCTGTAACTCCAACTTTGCTAGTGAAACTCTTGCCAATTTCTCCCGTGATTGTGCAAGCACCAAGGAACTAGGCAAAGCTACGATCACCTCTAGTAGTTCGTGCCAACCCCATAGTCTAGCTCACTACTGTTGTAGAGTTATCTTCACAGCCCCCACTCCCACCTCTACTCCCACCGCTGCCACCACCTCCACTGCCTTCACCACCTCCACTGCTGCCCCCACCACCACTCCCGCTGCCACCGCCACCACCCCTGCCACCCTTGCCCTTGCTACTGCGGTGATTTGCACTAGCAGAAGCAGCCCCGACGTCCTCAGCACTAGGGACGTCGACAGCAGCAGCAGAGGCGTAGGAGGGGGCAAGGGGGGATGGGGAGCACCCCTCAAATAAGGGCGTGTGCGGAGTGCCACGAGCAGCACCTACAGCGACTACACTAGTCTCAGCTGCAATGAGGTGCTGCTCGAGTAGGTCAATAGTGAGGACTGTGGGGTCGAGGGAGAAAAAGTGGTCCCTGACAGTGCGAAGAGAGTCAGGGAGGCGAGTGATTATAAAGTAGAGAGTGATGTACATCGGGGGCGGGTTCCTGTCAAGGAACTCTGCTAGGAGGGCAGCGCGGTAGCGAGCGTTGCTAGTGCGAAGGTGAGAAACCAGGTCCTCAACTGTGGCAAAGGCGGACAGCTCGGGGAATAGGTAGGGCAGTAGGAGGCGGCCTAGAGCAGCAGTGGCAGGCGAGGAGTAGCGAGCGACGACGGCATCGTACAGTGCCTGTGCTGTCTTGTGCTGTCCGAAGTGAGCACATTCGGCCAACGGCAGGTGGTTGCGAATGGCTAAGTGGGCAGCAGCGTCGCGATTAACCCACTGGGAGCGGGTCGCACTGTCAGCTGTGGCGGGAGGGGCGGGAGCGGCGCCAGATGTGTGGTCAAACAACGAAACACTTTCCCTAGAGTCGCTCAGTAGGTACAGCTGCAGGTCGTCGAGCCACGTGTCAAACTGTAGGGGGCGTCCCTCATGATCGAACCCTAGCACGCGGAGAGAAGCCATAGTGGCGCAGCACGCAGAGCGAGGAGAAGCAGGGCAGCGCAGAGCACAGGGCAGGCAGCAGCAAGGGGCAGTGAGAGGGCCACAAGGAGCGGCTAGCAGAGCAGCAGGGGCAG
The DNA here is from genome assembly GCA_947471745.1 of Closterium sp. Naga37s-1. NCBI lineage: Eukaryota > Viridiplantae > Streptophyta > Zygnematophyceae > Desmidiales > Closteriaceae > Closterium > Closterium sp. Naga37s-1. The sequence continues at coordinate 1,135,806 of CANJKZ010000078.1, read as the reverse complement.
CGAGAGGGCCACCAGGGGCGGCGCGCAGAGCTGCAAGGGCGGCTAGCGAGCTGCAGGGTCGAGGGGTGAGCCGGAAGGGGTGGCTCGCGGGGCCTGGGGTCGACTGTTGGGCCGGGGCCTAGGGGCGACGGGCGCTGGGCGACGGGCGACGGGCGACAGGCAGGGGCCGGGGCCTAGGGGCGACGGGCCTAGGGGTGACGGGCGTCGGGCCGGGGCCTAGGGGCGTCGGGCGACTGGCCGGGGCTAGGGGCGACGGGCGCGGGCCTAGGGGCGACGTGCGACGGGCCAGGGCGTAGGGGCGTCGGTCGCGGGCCTAGGAGCGTCGGGCGACGGGCCAGGGCGCCTGGCCTAGGGACGACGGGCCGGGCTAGGGGCGTCGGGCCTACTGGCCGGGCTAGGGGCGACGGGCCGGCCTAGAGGTGACGGGTCTAGGGGCGACGGGCCGGCCTAGAGGCGACGGGTCTAGGGGCGACGGGCCGGGATGACGGGTTGGGGCGACGGGCGTAGGGGCGACGTGCCGGGGCGACGGGCCTACGGGTCGGGCTAGGGGCGACGGGCCGGGGCGACGGGCCTAGGGGCGACGGGTCGGGCTCGGGGCGACGGACCTAGGGGCGACGGGCCGGGCTAGGGGCGACGGCCGGCCTAGGGGCGATGGGCCTAGGGGCGACGGGCCGGGGCGACGGGCCTAGGGGCGACGGGCCGGGCTAGGGGCGACGGGCCTACGGGCCGGGCTAGGGGCGACGGGCCGGCCTAGGGGTGACGGGCCGGCCTAGGGGCGACGGGCCTAGGGGCGACGGGCCGGGCTAGAGGCGACGGGCCTATGGGCCGGGCTAGAGGCGACGGGCCGGGCTAGGGGCGACAAGCTGCACGAGGGCGGCGCGCTGGGCAGCAGGTGCGGCACGAGGGTCGCTAGGGGCGGCTAGCGGGGCAGCGCACTGGTGGGAAAAAAAAAACGGTCCTAGCGAAGGACCTGCTCTGAAACCATGTTAGAAGAATGAACGAGAAAATGAATGAACTATGAAACAGTTGGGTACAAGTACTAACCCTAATTGGGTTGTACCCCTTATGGGCTACCCCACTAAAGCCTACACAAATGTAAGCACTATAACATTTTGACATGTACTGCGTCGCCGGTGATGAGCGGTTGCGGGAAGGACGATGCTTCGGGCCACTCAGATGTGGGAAGTCCTTCCATCGGGACGCGATGATAGAGGTATTCTCCACCGATGACCGAGATCAGCTGTGGTCCTTGTTCTGGCGGCGGCGCTTCCTCGGTAGGTTCGGGAATTTCTGATGCCTTGCTGAAGAACTCGTAGGTCACTTCTTCTTCTTCTAATTCTTGCACGTGTTGTGGTGTGTCAGGAGCGTATTGGTCCGGAAAAGGAGGTCCGCCCCTGCTGGTACTGCGGGTTGCCCAGTAAGGATCAATAGCCGCAACATCCGCAGGGGGGAGTCCTGGAGCTTCAGGGTAGGCGGGAGTTGGCTGTCCCCAACCAGCTCCGCCAGTAGCGCCGATGTCTCCCCAGCCGCCGCCGATCGTGGCCGCTTCTTCGGGTGTCAGGATTTCTCCCCACGGGCCGGGATCTCCCCAACCGGTTCCAGCCGTTGGGGTTGTTGTGCGTTCTTTGTTGTCTGGCGCAGCGGGTGCTGACTTGCTACTGTCTGCTTCCTCTTCCATTGTTGCAGGTCCAGTATCGCTTGGATTGGAGGTTGAGGTGGTTGGGACGGCACGCTGTCGTAGAAGACCATCCGAAGCGGGTCGTTCAAGATCCATCTCGTCGGGGTGTGACCAATCCAATGGCTCTGTGGGAGTTGTCTTCAGAAGAAGCGTTTGTTCAGAATCGCCAGTGGTGCTTTGAGCCGAGAAATTTAAGACGAAGACCCCGTCATCATCGTCCGCCTTCCCACTATGGGAAAAGAATCCCCTACCGCGGTTGCCGCTGTGAAGGACGGTGGAGTTGCGGTTGCGAGGCTGGCCATTGCAGAAGGAAAGAACGAGGGCGCGGTAGAAATTTCAGACGACGAGGATGCGGAGGCGATGGAATTGCGGAAAAGGTTTTGCGGCCCGGGCGGCGGCGAAAGGTGCTGGTCGTGGGGGTGCAAAGGCCAAGGACCCAAAGGAGCAGCTGTGCATCGGGACGGGGGCTGAGGAGGGGGGACACAAGAATGTTGCGGCCACACAGACGCCGATGGTCGGAGTCCGCTTTACTCCAGGGAAAAAAAACCTGTTCTCGGTTAAGCTTCATCACGGTGGGGCTCGCTTCTATCTCGGCTCGTTTGCACGTGCTGTGCCTGTCCGCTACTTGTCCGCCGTGGCACAGACCGTGTGGCACGACCGCGTTCAGAGAGCTGAGTTGGTGCTCACGGATCAGGAGGAAGCTGAGTGGGCGGATGATCTTGAGCTAGCGTGGAAGATGAACGCGGGCCTATATTCAACTCTTTTCTTGCGGAAACTGGCAGGGAACTACAAGAGGTACGATGCGCTAGCGCGTGCAGGGTTTAGCTGAATTCTTGTTCATCCGTTTGGTGCTAACTCCCGAGCTTTTTATATGTGCCACAGGATGGTCAACATTTTCAAAAAATGTCTCGAACTTGGGGAAACGGATTCAGACCACACTGTCCAGTCCGCGTTTTGTGGTGCAGCTGGGCTAGAAGTCGCGGACGATGATGGGAAAGTGAAAGGGAAAGCACAAAAGACGCTTTTCCCGGCCGCGGTCGCGTTCGGGTTTGGTGCTGTGTGGAGTTTGACCGCGGAGTATACCCGCAGCAACACAGCAGGTGGTGTGAGCTCGGCCTGGAAAGGAGCCACCACGGAGGTTCGTGCTGCCGCGGTCAAAAGTGGCTCAGCCGCTCCAAAGCTGTGTGGCGCGACCGCGGATGACCTGTAGGGTTTGCAGGTTGTCAGAATGTAAGAACGAGAATGGGATGAACTAGCAACAAGATAAGTACAAGTACTAACCCTAAGTTGTGTTGTACCCCATATGGGCTACCCCACTAAAGACTACACAATGTGCAGCATATAAGTTTGACACACCCCCATAGGCAAAGTGGGGGAGAACAAGTGGTCACAAGACCAGTCAAGAAAAACAAAGCAAGCTCAGGGTGGATCACAAAGTCACCACACAGTCCGAGCACAAGCAAGGGGCCACAAGGCCAGTTCACATGCAGAGTTATATATAAAGAGAACAAACAATACAGTGATCATATCCTAGCAAGTGCAAGCATGCAGGTATATACGGAGATCACAGTACAAGCAAAGTCAAGCAGTAAGCAAGTGAGGCAAAGTAGGCACAAGGCCTAACACAGTAGCAAAGCGCTAATGATCACCAGGCGGAAGTGCCTTGGTGAAGACATCAGCAGTGTTGGCCCGAGTGGCCACGTACGCAAGACGAAGCTGGCCACGCTGCTGCAACTCTCGAGCAAGGAAGTATCGCAGAGCGATGTGCTTCATTCTGTGCTTCATTCTGTGCTCCAGTCTGTGCTCCTGACACAAGGCAATCATGGCCTTGTTGTCTACGTACAGAACTGGAGGCAAACGAGGCTGCTCTCCCAAGTCGGTCGGCAGGTAGGTGAGCCAGCGTAACTCCTGAGCAGCCATGGCCCCTGCGTAGATCTCAGCCTCACAACTGGAGCTGAGAACCGAATACGAGCGGGTAGACCGCCAAGAAAACGAGCCGGAACCAAGGCTGAAGGTGTAACCCTATGACGACCGCTGCGTAGCTGAGTCGTCAACCCAGGAGGCGTCTGCGTGACCAGTGAGAACAAGTGGACCCCATCCTCCAAGCACAAGACCCATGCCCAAAGTACTGCACAGGTAACGCAGTACCCTCTTCGCAGCATCCCAGTGCACCTTTCGGTGCCTACCGGGAGCCACGTAGCGAGCCAGAAGGCTGAGAGGGTACGCAAGGTCAGGTCGTGTGCACGTCATCAGGTACATGAGGAAACCCACAAGCTCTGGGTACGAACCACTCGGCTCTACGGACTCGTCCGAAGGTGGAGCTGAGAGCGAGTGGCTGGTAGACAGAGGAGTGGGCTGTGGCGAGGAGAACTGGAAGCCGAAGAGCTAAAGGACGTGGTGCACCATGTGTGATCGAGTCAGTGGGATGGTGTGCCGTGCTCTGTCCCGGGTTATCTGCAGGCCAAGATAGCTGCGTAGTTCACCCAGGTCAGTGCAGGTGTCTCTCTTCTGCAGCTCGGACTTCAAAAGGGTCAGAGCCTCAGTGTCAGCAGTGGCAAAGACGAGGTCGTCGACATACACGAGGACATAGAACGGCGGCAGGGATGTGTCGGTGCGTAGAAACAGCGACGGGTCCGCAGTAGAAGAAGCAAACCCAAGAGCCGCAAGTGTAGTCCTCAGTGTGTCGTGCCACTCGCGAGGCGCCTGGCGGAGACCGTAGACTGGCCGCCGGAGGCTCCACTGGGTACCTGCAGGAAACGTCCCAATGAAACCAGGTGGTCGGCACAGCCAGATCTCCTCGTGCAGGCTGCCCTGCAGGAAAGCTGTGCTGAAGTCCAAAGAGTGCAACTCGTAGTCACGCTGAGCAGCGACGTGCAGCAACACCCGAAGAGTAGTCATCTTTGGGGTGGGGGAGAAGGTCTGGAAGTAGTCAACTCCCTGTCGCTGACTGAAGCCTCAAGCAACGTAACGTGCCTTGAAGGCAGGCGGAGAACCCGGCGGCCGCTTCACCCTGAAAATCCACATGCCATCGACTATGTTCGCCCGAGACGGGGGAACTTCATCGACGTAGGGGCCTGTGAACTTTCAGGATGCCATCTCGGCATCCATGGCTGCCTGCCACTGAGAGGAGTAAGGACCCGTAATCGCCTCTGCGTAAGAGCGCGGGGTCGGTATGTTAGGTGCATCCGGGTCTCCCTCAGGGGCAAGCAGCATGGAAGCGAAACGAGTTACAGCAGCTGCAAGACACTCAAAGTCCTCCTGCCTGTCCTCAAGGACGTCCGTGCCAAGAGCACACTCACCCCCGACGGATGGAGGACTGGCAGACTCATACTCAGCAACTAGAGCAGTGGCGTAGTCTAGACGGGAGGCAGCAGCAAAGTCAAACAGCTCAGCAACGAGAGCAAACGTAGCAGCAGACTCAAAAGAAGGGTCAGTGACAGCAGTGGTGAGGAGACGAGAGACAGTGGGACTGGTAGCACGAGCGCGGTCAGACGCAGGGTCAGGGACCTCAGGAAGAGAGGACTCAGGAGGAGCACGCAGAGGAATACGCAGTGGAACAGTGGAAGGACGGAGTGCCATAGCGTGCGTGCCGGGGACAGGAGGAGGACGCGAACGAGGAGCGCGACTAGCAGTGTGAACAGGCGAGACAGGACGAGACTCGGGCTCACGTCGCTCTGTAAGACCGCCGGGCTGCTCAGTGTAAGGAGAGGGAGCAGGTAGTGGGGAGGCTGGCTGTAACGGCGGCTGCGACTGGTCAGGCGGTGGACACAAGAAGGGAGGAGGAAGACCAGTAGAAGACGGGACACCAAGAACCTGCTGAAGCAGGGGAACAAAGTACGGTCGCGGCCGCACAGTGCCTCCAGCACCTCCAGTGCCAGGGTCAACAGCTCCAGCTCCTGCAGCTCCAGCGCCTCCGGCGCCAGTGCCACCAACTCTAGCTCCGGCAGCTCCAGCGTCTCCCGCGCCAGGGCCTCCAACTCCAGCTACTCCAGCTGCAACGCCTCCAGCGCCAGCTGCGCCAGGCTCTGTAGGGTCTCCAGCTCCAGCGCACCTAACACCACCAGTCCCGGCAGCTCCAGCACCACTGGTACGAGCACCTCCAGGACCAGTAGTCGTAGTACCTCCAGTACCGCCAGCTCCAGTAGTAACAGCAGCACCTCCAGCGCCAGAGTCTCCAGCGCCTCTAGCTCCGGGAGCTCCACTCCGACGGTATGCGCGCCAAACATGCCACTCACGCAGCTTCTGCGAGGACAGTCGTGGCGAAGCACCAGCAGGACCTCTAGACGAAGCAGCACCCCGAGTGTGAGAGTACGACGGCTTATGCCAGCTATGCTTGCTTGCCTTTGCTTTATTATGCTATTTCTAGCATAGGATAATTATATGCATGCATGAATTGCTTGATTTCCTAGGCTAGGTGCTTTCCTATATTTTATTATAGTTATAGCACCGAGCTAGGTTGCGTGCACCGAATTCTGGCTTTTCGGTTGCCACCGAATTGCCTTCTACCGAATTCGGTAAGGATCTGTTCGGGACGCTTCGCGACCCGCAGAACCTTCGCGTAACACCTGGTTACGGGGCCTTGTGTCGAGCCTATATATAGCCTCGTGTTGTACCCAGGTGATCATTCAATTCACATTCTCTTTTCTGAGCTCGATCCTAGATCCTCACACTTGGTAATCAGAGCCCGTTTACACGCGAAGTTCTTTCGACCGCTACAAACCAGTCTTCAAAAAACCGCGGGGGCGACGCAGTTAAACATCGATTTCGGGTACGTAAAACCGGTTCCGTGTTTTTCGCTCCCCCTCGATTCGGTTTTTTCGGACGCGTTGATGTCAGGCATGGAAGGCCAAGGCGACAACTACGTGACCACGAGCGACATCGCGAGCCTCCGCACCGACATGGAGCAGACGCAGGCGACGCTTCGTCGACTCGAGGCTTTTCTGACAAGCCAACCAGGGTTCGCCACCGCAGCAGCAGCGACCACACCGACGTAGCCCGCGGGGAGAAAACGTGGCAGCAGTTTCGGGCAGATTTAATCGAGCGTTTCGAACCAATTAATACGACCTACATGGCGCGGCAGCAGATACACCGACACAAGCAATACAGCAGTGTAGCACAGTACACGCAGCAGATGGAGTTATTGTTCAACCGCATCACCGACCTGACCGAAGGCGAAAAAATCCAGGCGTACACCGAAGGGTTAAAAATGGAGATTCGGCGGCAGGTGATTGCGGCGAATTACAACAGCTACAGGGACATCGTGCGTGCTGCCGAGCGATACGACGCGCTGACTCGAGGTCAACCCGAAACACGACGCTTCACACCGAACCGTACATTCGGCACGGAGCGATCGGCACCCCCCACGTTCGCCGAACCGATGGATATCGACAAATACGACGCGAAGCAGCAACCGACAAAATGCGAATTTTGCGGCGCAGCAGGGCATCAGTTTTTGTCGTGCTACAAAATGAAAAAAGCACGTGCGGCACTCCGGGACGGAAACAGTGGAGCACCCCCGAAGTAAAAAAACGGGAATCGCCAGTAGCCGCGGATCGACCTGGCGATCGCGTAAAGATCCGAAAAGCAGGAAAAGGCGACGACGTGGCGACTTCGGAGCGGGCGAAAAAAGGAGAAAATGATGGCGCGAATCAAAAACGTCACGACCGGCCGGCATCAGGGGAAATCGCCGAGGCGAATGGAGGCTCCGCGAAAAAAGACTCTGCACCGACCGGGAAACTCCAGCCGAACACCCACGAAAGTAAGAATTCGTTAAAAGTATCCTATAAAGATACTCTAACGAAGAATATTGCTTCTCGTGGTTTTCAAGCCTTTGAAAAAATCAGGGGAGGTTTAGAGGCTAAGAAAAAGCCTTTAGAAATCATTCAGGTACCTGAGAAGTTGGGCAAAGTACTACGGAGCGTAGAAAAAGGTCGTGCGTTCCGTGGAGTTAATATTCTCTCCCCGCAGCACAGTGTTAAGGCTCCCCGTTGCCCACAGGTGAAGTCTACACAGCTGCCAAGGCTTAGAGGAGACATCCAGGCTCAAGAGAAATTATACAAGCCTCGGAAAAATCCTCCTACCCCCCAGGTGAAGTTGGAAAGTGCTGAGTCGGGTATAGGAAAAAGGGAAGGTATTAAGTTTGATGTACCCTATGATCCTATTAATGAGACCCTCTTTGGCTACTCAGCGCAGCAGACACCACTACTCATCGAGGTGTTATGCAATGGGCGACGCCTCCAGGCACTGGTGGACAGCGGTGCATCTCACTCGGTATGTGACCGCGGAGCATTGGAGAAAATTGGAGAGAAGGCGAAAGAGACCCAGTTTTCAGCAACCATGGTGGACGGTACGAAGCTTCCTATCCACGGCGAAACATCACTGCAGCTGCATATAGGTGCGTTGAGGTGGAAGCCGAAGCTACCAGTCACCAACATCAAAGGGTTAGATTTTATCTTGGGGCGAGATTTTCTGAAGCGGTTCAACCCCGAGATCGATTGGATCAACAGCAAGGTGTGCATCTACAACAACGGGAAGCGGATAGCACTACGAAGCTGGACGGATACAGGGGACGTACCTGAGACGACACTGGCACGGTTTGAACAGACAGTGAACAAGAGTAACACGGGTTACCTAGCACTGGTCATGGCAGCAGCAGAGGAGGAGAAGCCGAGTTCCGAACTCCCTGCAGCAGTGAAGGAGGTCTTAGAGCAGTACAAAGATATAATGCCCGACAACCTACCTGCAGGCGTACCTCCAGCACGCACCCACGAGCATGAGATCGTGGAGGAACCAGGTGCGAAACCCGTCTCACGTGCACCATACCGACTGAGCCCAACCGAACTAACAGACATGAAGAAACAGATAGAGTATCTACTGGACAGACAACTGATCCGCCCATCCACCTCTCCCTACGGTGCACCAGTTCTCTTTACTCCAAAACCAGACGGCAGTTTACGGATGTGCATCGACTACCGCGCACTGAACAAACAGAGAGTTAAAAACAAATACCCCATACCGCGCATCGACGACTTACTGGACCAACTGCGTGGTGCAACAGTCTTCTCGAAGCTGGACCTACGGTCGGGTTACTGGCAGATCAAGATGGCGGACAACTCGATCCACAAGACGGCGTTCCGTACTCGATACGGCTCCTACGAATACTTGGTGATGCCATTCGGACTCTGCAACGCACCAGCAATGTTCCAGGCGGAAATGAACCATATTCTACGGCCCCTGCTGGACGAGTGCGTAGTGGTGTACCTAGACGATATCCTCATCTACTCCAAGAACATGAAGGAGCACGTGGAGCATCTGCGGAAGGTGTTCGAGATCCTGCGGAAAAACAAGTTCTACGTGAAGCTGTCAAAGAGCGACTTCGCCCTGAAGAAGGTACAGTTTCTCGGGCACATGGTGAGTGCCGAGGGCGTACACGTGGACCCGCGGAAGATCGAAGCCATCAAGAAGTGGAAAGTACCGGAGAACATGAAGGAGTTGCAGCCGTTCCTAGGCTTCGCCAACTACTACAACAGGTTCGTGCCACAGTACGCTAAGATTGCAACGCCACTGACTGACCTACTGAAAAAAGATACGCCCTTCAAATGGGATACTCCGCATCAGCAAGCCATGGAACAGCTACAGACAGCACTGACCACAGCCCCAGTACTCATCCTACCAGACCCCGAGAAGGACAACGTAGTTGAAGCAGACGCTAGTGACCAGGCAGTCGGAGCAGTACTGATGCAGGATCACGGGAACGGTTTACAGCCTATCGCCTACCTCAGTAAGAAACTGCACGGAGCAGAACTAAACTACCCCATCCACGACAAGGAAGCCCTAGCTATAGTCGTAGCCTTCAAGGCGTGGAGGTGTTACCTCGAGGGAGCCAAGACCACAGTCTATACTGACCACTGCAGCCTCAAATACCTGAAGTCGCAGCCTACGCTCTCACGACGACAGGTACGGTGGGTGGATTTCTTGGAGACCCACTTCCACTACGACATCATCTACAAGCCCGGGCTACACAACAAAGTAGACGCGTTGAGCCGCCCAGGTCATGTAGCAGGCATCCAACTCGACGGGATGAACCCTCTGCTCAAGGGTCTATTCCAACATGGGTACTCCGTGGACGGCGAGATAGCAACGGCAGAGAAACAGAAACTGTTACAGTGGGAGAAAGACCTAGCGGTAAGGAAGGGTTCAGGAAAGATTTGGGTACCGAATTACGCCCCGCTACGGCAGATCCTATTGGAGGAGTTCCACGACGTACCATACGCGGGACATTTCGGGAGCAACAAGACGTTAGCAGGAATAGCGAAGTATTACTACTGGCCCCGGATGGCAGCAGATGTGCAGCAGTTCGTCACCTCCTGCGACACGTGCCAGCGGATGAAGAGCAGCAAGCAGAAGAAAGCAGGGTTACTTCAGCCTCTACCCGTACCGGAGCAGCCATGGCAGGTCGTTAGCCTCGACTTTATCACAGGACTTCCTTCGACCTCACGGGGGCACGATTCCATCCTCGTAGTGATCGATAAGTTCTCCAAAATGGGTCACTTCATACCGACCAACGCCACAGCTACAGCTGAAGCAACCGCTCGCCTCTTCTTCGACCGCATCATCACCATCCACGGCATCCCCGCTACACTCATCTCAGACAGAGACCCAAAATTCACCAGTAAGTTTTGGAAGGAGCTCATGGGATTATTGGGGACTAAACTTGCGATGTCCTCAGCATACCACCCACAGACCGACGGACAGACAGAGCGACTCAATCAAGTGGTTGAACAGTTACTGCGCACAGCTTGCAAGGACGACGTCAGCCACTGGGACACACAGTTACCGACCCTAGAGTTCGCTTACAACAACGCGTCACATGCGGCCATAGGGAAAACTCCTTTCTTCCTGTGTTACGGACGGGAACCACTCACACCACAGCAGCCTACCACACCGGCACACGTCCAAGCCGCACATGACTTCGTCACCACCATGCAGCAGCTATGGGAGAAGACTCAGCGACGACTCACCACGATGCAGACCTCCCAGAAGCAGTATGCCGATCGTCAACGACGTGATCACTCAGTAGCAGTCGGAGATCAGGTGCTTCTTGACACGCGCAACTTGAACCTGTCTCACCTCCCATCCAAACTCCGGCCTCGCTTCTGTGGTCCTTTTCTCGTTGAGGCACAGGTGACACCAGTTACATTCCGCTTGCGCTTACCAGATACATGGAAGCTTCACAACGCTTTCCATGTTCAGCTACTGAAGCCCTACAAGGACCCCAACCAACAGTTCCAGTGACGGCAGCTACCGCCACCTCCACCTGTTCTTGTGCAGGACGAAACCGAGTACGAGATTGAGCGCGTGGTGGTAGTGACCATCGCATCCTGAAAGGCAGCGGTACTCACCAAGTTCGTAGAGAACGACGGGAGGTGAAGACCTGACAGTGAGCTGGACGGAACTGCCGGACACGGGAGGACAGTGGAGGAACGGGCAACGACCGGGCCCCCAGAGGGGTCAGCCAGTCTGACTGGGATAGGTGCAGGGAGAGGAGTGAGAGTGGTGCTGTCACGAAAGAAACAGCGCGAGGCGCCGGAGTCCAACGTGAAGGTGTGCAAGGCCTCAGCAGGGGCAGTACCAGGGGGAGTACCAGACGCACTAGCACCTAGAGCAGCAGCCGCTATACGTGGGTCAGGTGGCACACACCGGTAACAGCCACCCTCAGCACTAAAAGATAAAGCATACATGGCAGAGATAATAGCATCATAGTCTAGGTCAAAGATAGCAACTCCCGGCCTAAGCAAATCCGTCCAACGAAGGCGCTTGACGTCGTCACCAAACTCAGCACGCCAGGCGTCGTCAAGGCGGGAGAAGCTGCGGTGTTTAGTGTGAAACTTCCCGCATGTCTGGCCTGCACGGACACCCATGCGAATGACATACAGGCAGGTCTCACTACCCCCACCCGTCCCACGCTGAACCAACCACTCACGGAGCTGCTGGGGCGACTGGGTCTCGCTCCGACGCTGCTGCTGCTGCTGTCGGTGACCACCACCAGGGCCTCCACGCCGAGGTCCAGACCTGCCACCTCCAGTCCCACCGCCTCCACTGCCGCCACTCCCTCCACTGCCTCCACCGCCGCCACCAGATCCCCCACTGCCGCCACCAGTCCCACTGCCGCCACCACCTCCACCGCCTCGACCACCTCCACCGCTGCCCCCACCACCGCTCCCCCTGCCACCTCCGCCACCACCGCCACCCTTGCCCTTGCTGCTGCGGCGCTTTGCACTAGTCGAAACAGCACCGACGTCCTCAGTAACAGAGACGTCTGCAGCAGCAGCAGAGGCAAAGGAGGGGGAAAGGGGGGAGGGGGAGCACCCCTCAAAGAAGGGCGAGCGCGGAGTGCCACGAGCAGCACCTACAGCAACTGCACTAGTCTCAGCTGCGAGGAGATGCTGCTCGAGGAGGTCAACAGTGAGGGAGGTGGGGTCAAGGGAGAGAAAGTGGTCCCTGACAGAGCGAAGAGAGTCAAGGAGGCGAGAGACTATGAATTAGAGGGTGATGAACATGGGGGGCTGGTTGGTGGCAAGGAACTCAGCAGGGACGGTAGCGTGGTAGCGAGCGTCGCTAGTGCGCAGGTGGGTGACCAGGTCCGCTACGGTGGCAAAAGCCGACAGCTCAGGGAACAGGTAGGGCAGTAGCAGTGTGCCTAGAGCAGCAGTGGCAGGGGAGGAGTAGCGAGCAACGACAGCGTCGTACAGGGCCTGTGCTGTCCTGTGCTGTCCGAAGTGAGTACATTCGGCCACCGGCAGGTGGTTGCGAATAGCTAAGCGGGCAGTAGCGTCACGAGATGGCCACTGGGAACGAGTCCCACCGTCAGCTGTGGCGGGAGGGGCTGGAGCGACACCTGACACGTGGTCAAACAGTGAGACACTGTCCTTAATATCGCTCAGTAGGTACAGTTGCAAATCGTTGTGCCACGTGTCAAATGCAACCGGTCTGCCCTCATGATCGAACGCTAGAACTCTAAGCGAAGCCATAGTGGCGCAGCACTCAGGAGCAGCAGTAGCAGCAGGAGCAGCAGTAGCAGCAGTAGTAGCAGTAGCAGCAGGAGCAGCAGCAGCAGTAGCCAAGGGGCCAAGGGGCGGGGCCGAGGGGGCCTAGGGGCCGAGGGGCCAAACATGAGGGTGGCGGAGCCGAGGGGCCGAGGGGCCAAGGGTCCTAGGGGCCGAGGGGCCGAGGGGACTAGGGACCGAGGGGGGGCCAAGGGGCCTAGGGGCCGAGGGGCCAAACACGAGGCCGAGGGGCCAAATACGAGGTCGAGGGGCCAAGGGGCCTAGGGGCCGAGGGGCCAATCACGAGAGTGAGGGCCGAGGGGCCAAACAGGAGAGGCCACAGGGCCGAGTTGCCAAGGGGCCGAGGTGCCTGGGGGGGGCCAAGGGGCCAAGGGGCCGAGGGGCCGAGAATAGGGGCCGAGGGGCCTAGGGGCCGAGGGGCCAAACAAGAGGGTGGCGGGGCCGAGGGGCCGAGGGGCTGAGGGGACTAGGGGCCAAGGGGCGGGGCCGAGGGGCCAAATACGAGGCCGAGGGGCCGAGGCTAGGGGCTGAGGGGCCGAGGTGCCTGGGGGCCAAGGGGCCAAGGGGCCAAGGGGCCGAGGGGCCGAGCCTAGGGGCCGAGGGGCGGGGCCGAGGGGCCAAACAAGAGGCCTAGGGGCCGAGGCTAGGGGCCAAGGGGCCTGGGGGCCGAGATCGAACGGGCCGGGGCGACGGGGCCTAGGCGACGGGCCGAGGGCGACGGGGTCGAGGGCGACGGGCGAATGGGGCCGCGGGGCCAGGTACGAAAAGGGGCCAAGGGGCCGTGGGGTGACAGGCCGCGGGGCCAGGTACGCAGGGGCCGCGGGGCCTAGACCGAATGGGCCGGGGGCAACGGGGCCTAGGCGACGGGCCGGGCGACGCAGGGGCCGTGGGGCCTAGGGGCGTCGGGCCGCGGGGCCGTGGGTCGCGGGGCCTAGGGGCCGGGAGTAGCGGGGCCTAAGGGGGGCAGTGGGTCGCGGGTCACGGGGCCGTGGGTCGAGGGTCGCAGGGCCATGGGTCGCGGGTCGCGGGTCGCGAGGTCTAGGCGATGGGCCGAGGGCGACGGGGTCTAGGCGACAGGGCAACGGGGCCTAGGCGACGGGCCGTGAGCGACGGGCCAAGGGGTCGGGAGCGACGGGGCCTAGGCGAGGGGCCGAGGGCGACGGGGCGACAAGGCCTAGGCGACAGGCCAAGGGGCCGGGAGCGACGGGCCCTAGGCGACGGGCCGTGAGCGACGGGCCAAGGGGCCGGGAGCGACGGGGCCTAGGCAACGGGGCGACGGGGCCTAGGCAACGGGGCGACGGGGCCTAGGCGACGGGCCAAGGGGCTGGGAGCGACGGGGCCTAGGCGACGGGCCAAGGGGCCGGGAGCGACGGGGCCGAGGGGCGAGAGACGTAGGGCCGCGGGGCCTAGGGGCGTCGGGAACAAGCAACAGGCGACGGGGCCGGGGCCTAGGGGCGACGGGCGCCAGGCTACGGGGCAGTGGCTAGCAGGGTAGCAGGTGGTGGGCCCAAAGAAAAGCGGTCCTAGGAGGGGACCTGCTCTGAAACCATGTCAGAATGTAAGAACGAGAATGGGATGAACTAGCAGCAGGATGAGTACAAGTACTAACCTTGAGTTGTGTTGTACCCCATATGGGCTACCCCACTATAGACTACACAATGTGCAGCATATACGTTTGACACAGGTGTGCTGGAGAGACGTGTACTCGGTCATCCGGAAACGCCAAGGTGATAAGTTGGAGGCCGCGGCGAGCATCGAGAAGAGGGTGCTGAAGTTGTTTGGGGACGAGCTGGACATGACCGACAAGGTTGTCGTGCATCATCTGATCCACCAGGTGTCGTGGTCACCTGGAACTGCGCTTCATCCATGTTCTTGGCCACGAAAGGTGTGGGCCTTTACATGGAATGCCCGGAAAAAAAAAGGGACGCGTGGGAAGGGCAAAAATGGGGACGCGGGCGAGAAGGATGAGAAGAGTGAGAAGGATGAGAAGAAGGGTGAGGAGGCGGAGCACAGTGATGGGGAAGACGAGGATGACGATACGTTAATGCTGGAGGGATCAAAGGCCGGCGAGGAGTTTGCCTGAGAATACCGCAAGATGTCAGTGGTCCATGCGAATTTTGGTGCTGTTTTGTTTTCCATGGATTTGTTGCTGCTTATCCTAGTGTGTGATGTTTGTTCGTTCGGACACGTGTATAGTGTTTCCGCGTGATTAGGGTTTCGTTGTGGGAAATGCTTTTTAGGACTTGTACGACTTGTTGGATTCTGTTTGCACAAAAAACCTTGGATTCTGTTTGCACAAAAAACCTTGCGTGCACGGGAAAAGGCAAGCATACGCATCCTGAATTCACAAAAGCCTCATGCATACAAACACGCCTGCACGAAAAGTTTCGTGAGCTTGGATCGTCACCCTAAACTACTCCTGTCTAGGGCGCTTTTTCGACGCGGCCTCTGATTTCTCAGCCTCGGCTTTCACGGACTCTTTCCATGCGTTGGGGAAGAGTCTCTCTGCCCACTCGTGTGCTTCGAGCCTTTTTTGCACCAGCAACATTGCAGCCCGCAGATGAAGCTTCTTTTGGTCGCTCTTCATGAGATCCGCGAGCGTGGTTTCGCAGACGGGTGCTGATCGCACGATCAAACCGCTCGTCAGCGATGAGAACGACATGCCCACGAGTTTCTCGACGACCGCATCCTCCCCTCCGCTGGTCCCTCTAGCCGCGTACTCCGTCACCGCGTCCATCACCCTTTTCGCACGGTACATTCGCTGCTTTGCAGCTTCCTCGCTGGGCTCCTCCCCGCGTGCAAATCGCACGATCCATCCACCATCGGCGGTGTACTCCTGCCGCAATGTTCTCCCCGCGGACCCATGTGCGGTGTTCCACAAGCTCCGAGCAGACGCGATGTTCTTTGTTAGGCGCCAAGGTCTGATCATTTCATTCTTGAATGCCTCGTCGTCCGCGGAAAGTGGAGGGGCAGCGCTCTCTTTCCCCTTTTTGTCGTTCTCTTTTTCCTCAGTCGAGGTCAGTGGATCTGCTTCCGTGGGCATCACATTGGTATGTGAGCCGCCTCCCCCCCACAGCCGGCGCTTCTTCAGCTCCTATTGAAGCCGCCTGTTCTCGGTCTCAAGAGCCTCGCACCGGGCACGCAGCTCTGCGTTGGCATCCTCCGCGGCCTTTAGCTTGGCGAGGTCATTCGCGTGGTCGGGCTTTTCCTGGTTGTACATCGTCTGGAACTATCTTGCGCGATGTTCCGCGTAGACGCGGACATTTATTTCCTGAGCGCACAAAACGCAAAGCAAATATAGGAGTGTCAGCGAGGTTCTCTAGCACGTGGTCCTCGCGTGGATCAGACGCTCACAGCTTCGGTACAAAGTGTCGCTGTTGCTCGCAGAGAGCGCCCGACCGCGTCACGCCAAGCGACAACCTGGGCCCAATGTTGAAACTCGCGGTCCTCGCATAGTTTCGATGCTAGCACATATGGATGGTTCCGATTGAGCACCCACATCATCGCCAGATCCTCCGCCACAATAAGGCGACCCCATTTTTGCAGTGCCTGGAGCAGGTGTATGGCGCCCATGTTACGCCGCCCACGTTCGCTGCATGAATCGTTGTAGTCCCGCGCTTGAAACGACACCGCAAGGAGATGGAAAATCAATTCAAAGCAGGCACGGCAAATTCGTGAAGGGGTCATAGAACTCAAACCCTCTTACCCTTTATACTTGATCTTCAATCCACGGAAAAATGTGCTGTCTGATTGTCTCGAGTAGGTTTTTCGAGGGCGGAACCTTGGATCTCCTGATATGATAGTCTCCGTCGTCCCCTGTGAACCCTGTTGTTGCGAGCACCGCCTTCCTTTCCTCGCCTGTCAGATAGTGGACTGTTATCGGGTCCGTTTTCTAGTTGCCGTGCTTTTGAATTTCGTCGTCGTGAATCCCCATCATGCGGAGAATATTCGCATTAGATGCACGCGGCCCATGTGTGACGCGCGAAATCTCGATTAGCACCTCTTTGTACGCGTGGACCACCCATCGGTGGTACGTGGCACCCGAAACTCGTTTCGTGTTGCCCCTTTTCAGCGACCAGAAAAGGTAGGCCCGGTGCCATTGTTTCGGGTCTCCGAAGTTCAGTTCCGGTGGCGGCAGCTGATAGAAGTCAGGAGCCATGTCGTAGAGCCAGTGCAGCAGAAGGACCATGTTTCCGATGGGGCAGATGTTGTAGTCAATGTGCCGCGTCGAATCGTGGCATTGGAGACCAAATTTATGGTTTGTCTTTCTGCTTCGGCTGTTGATGGTCATCACCAAAGCTTCGCGAACATGATCAAGTGCCGACAATGCACCCATTTCTTCAAAAGACATATCTGGTAGCTGCGCAGCGCGAATGCTACCGACGCGGGACAGGGTGTGATGGCACGTGAGCAGCATTACTTTAGTGAGAAGTGTTCTGTGGAGTTTCGTTGTTGGCTCCGGATCGAAGGGTTTCCAGTTGTTCGCAGCATCCACAGGTAATGTCACTTGCATCATGTGGCAAAAATCGTCCAGAGTATATGTGTCATCCAGTCTTCCGTAGTGACGGTCGATTCATTCCTTGGGTCCGAGCACGAAAAAACAAGAATTTGTGAGTGTTTTGGCGAAAAGTATGTAAAGCGAGGATGAAGGAATGTTTTCAACAATACTCACTCGACGAATCTCTCGAACTGCTTCGTCAACATGAGACGTTGAAGTACCCGGACCTGTGTCACTTCCGTCACAAGGGCCGGGTCGTCGAAAAGTGCAGCCTCCGCCCTGTACAGCGCGTTTAGTACGCGAAGCCGTGACAAAAGCATCGGCATGGTCATCTTAATGCGCTTTCGGATAGGCCTGACAGGGTTTAGGCTCGCGAGCATGTCCGCCTACTCTTGTGCTTCGGTTATGCAGTATGCGACGAAGACCTTCAGCCGCCACCTTGTGATGCGCGGGCCGTGCAACCAGGAGTCTTCTCTCGGCACTTTCTCCCAGTCTTCCCCGTTGTCCATTTTTAATGCGTGCCCCACCTCGTCATGATGCTTTAGAAAGGCCTCCGCGGGAAGCTGTCCGTTTTGCCGCAACCTTCTCATTTCGTGGTACCACCATCTCTTGAATTCTCAGATTACATAATAATATTGCTCCCGAGTTGCCGGCGACAGGGACGCGAAAACGTCCCGTACAAAATCGATCTTCTCCTGCTGTGTCATCCCTGCACGAAGTTTGGTCCAATCCGCGATAAGTCGCCCCCCCTCAACTTCGAGACCCGTGTCTGCTAGCTCGTCCGCTGCCATCTCTGCCCGAACCTCCGCCTCGTCCTCGGGCGAGACATCGTCGTCTGGTCTTCGAAATGCCCGCGGCCTATAACCCTCACCCGCCTCGGGCTCCCCTGATGCAGCAACTTCAGCTTGCTCCTCGTCTGATTCCGGTTCGTCGTCTTCAGACACGTCCGAGGTTTTTGGTGGTTGCTCTGTCGGAATGTTCACACTTGGTTCCGTTGTTGGAACGCCTGCTCGCGGCTCACCCCAATTTTGCCGTGCGTTGACACGCCTTTTCGCACTTGGTGCCGCAGTTGGAACCCCTTCACGCGGCTCAGCCCGATTTTGCCGCGCGTTGACACGCCTTCTCGCACTTGATTCCGCAGTTGGAACCCCTGCACGCGGCTCAGCCTGATTTGGCCGCGCGTTGACACGCCTTCTCCCCCGGGGTTGTTGCGGTGTGACTGTAGTTGGCACAAATCCCGCGTTCACCGATTGTCCCGGCACCTGGGCTTCTGTGCCCTGCGGTCCTCCAGTAGGATTCGGCACTTGGGCTTCCGTGCCCTGCGGTCCTCCAGTAGGATTCGACACTTGGGCTTCTGTGCCACGCGGTGCTCTAGTAGGATTTGGCAGTTGGGCTTCTGTGCCCCGCGGTGCTCCAGTAGGATTCGGCACTTGGGCTTCTGTGCCCCGCGGTGCTCCAGTAGGATTCGGCACTTGGGCTTCTGCGAACTGCGGTGCTCCAGTAGGATTCGGCCCTTGGGCTTCTGTGCTTTGCGGTGCTCCAGTATGATTGATGGTTGCGAACATGCTTGGCGCTCGCGAGCGCGCGTGCGTTGAAGCAAAGCGAGGGGAAAAGGGCATCGGTGCTCGATAATGCATAGGCATTCCGAGGGTGGCAGGGTGGAGGTTTGGGGGAGCTCCAAATAACCTTGGTTGAAACGCATTTGTGGGCAAAAAAGAACCCCACGCGAAAGCTGGCGGAAGTCGAAATCGGCAACTGCCACGTAATGCAGCTTGACCAACTGCTGCAATTGCTGCACTGTCCAGATCCGCAGCGGGCGGTACGAACTCAAGCAATCCTGCTGGTCGGTTCCTAGGAATTCCCGTGGGTGGGTTCCCAGGAGTACCCGCTGGTGGGTTCCCAGGAACACCCGCGGGTGGGTTTCCAACAATTCCAGCGGGTGGGTTCCCAGGAATACCCGCGGGTGGGTTCCACGGAACACCCGCGGCTGGGTTTTGTGGAATTCCCGTGGGTTGGTTCACAGGAATTCTCGCGGATGGGTTCCCAAGACGTCCTGCGGGTTGGTTCCCTGGAGTTCCCGCAGGGGGGTTTCCATGAATTCCAGAGTTCGGGTGCACAGGGTGGATGCCCGCATGTGCTTCCGTGGATACGTTTGGCTGTCGCGGGCGATGCGCGTTTGGTGCACGTGGTTCTCGTGGTGCGCGTGGAGCGCGTGCACCGTGTGCACCCTCCGTCGGAGAGAGCATGGTTGTGTGGATAGTGGTTCCACGCGGAATCAGACTATCAAAACGGTGGAGCAAGGATTACGGATGTGTCAGGTCTCCGGATTTCTGGGAAGAAGGCCGAAGGCGGTGCTCTAAAGCGAGACAACTGAGCACGAACAGCGAAAAGTGAGATGGGAACGGAGAGCTGGCTCCGTTGTTTACCACGAGCCCTCGCGTTCCGTGGGTGACCCCTTGCGCCACGCAACGTCCATGGGTTCCCTGAGTTTTGATCCTTGGGTTCACCGCAAACCCGGTTTTTTGTTACCATACCCGAAACGAGATTCACTGTCGCAAGGAGTCGAAGTGACGAGCGTCGCACTGCTTCGTGACTGCTTCGCGGTCGAGTAATCAGTGGCCACGTGTCTGCCCACGGTGGGGAGTTTTGCACTGTGGCGATGCCACGTGCAGCCATATCGTTTTTTTCTCGTGAACGCAAATCATCAACTGTCACGAATCAGGGCACGAAGTGATGAGCCGGTGAAACACGGACACGTGCACGCGAGAGCCTTCCCCGATGTTTTCCGCATGAGAAATCGAGGGGAAAACGGTCCAATGATCGGTCGCCGAGCGTCTGGTTACTGATACGTTCTCTAGGGTTTATTCCACTCGGTAGCGCCGGGACCACGCTACCGTCGGGCGGCCGAACTCGGTAGTGCTACCGTCCCACCCGCGCTGTTTCCCGCCTGGAAATGCTCCCCTCGCCTGCCCCCAACTACCACCTTGTTATATATACCCCAGCCTGAACCGTGTATTTTGACGTGTGAATGATCAGAGTTAAACCAAGGTTGACTGGGTTTCGCGCTGGGCAAGCATTCGGTTGGCAAGGCTTGGGCTCTAGAGTCCGCTCGAAGGTCGTGTTCGTCGGGCGTTCACGGGTCGTTCATGAGTTCAGCATTTCACATGCAGGCCTTGAGTGACCCGAAAAAAAACTGAACCACTGCGACTGATAAGTCTGGGTTTCAAGTCGGTGTGCGTTTTCCTGTGCTCTTGCTCCTTGTGAAAACGGATCGGGCAAGAACGGATGGCTGAGTTTTGAAGATAAATCCAGTGGCTTGTTCCCAAGCAACTACGGTAGTTTCAGTGCGGTGCACAACTTTCTACAGAGGTGAGGACCAAAAATCGTTCTTTACCCTTCTTAAAAAAAACATTCCACCGCGCTAAATGAACACTAAATGGATAAGTATGACCCACTGAAACTACTCGAAGACATATGAAACTCGCTACTGAGCACGCCAGTTTTCTGCAAAGGCTGTCTTAATAACAATGTTGACCACATGCAAAGAACCTTCTTTACTCCATG